>SNQJ01S0025405.1:0-15774 GCA_010110895.2 Picea sitchensis
TACTAGAGCATGAAATGCTCCTACCTGTTGTTCCTCGTAGTAAGCTGGTAGATATTTCCTTCGAAACCTTTCCTCAAAAATTTCCCAAGAGACGGTGTCTGGGGTAAGGTGCAATTGCCTCTCCAGGTTTCCCCACTAGTTCAAGGCACTGTCCCTTAATTGAAAGATTGTTATTTTCACCTTTGGTGTGGAAGCATAGTCTCTTAAGGTGAAACATCATGTCATTCCTTCCAACCATGCCTCTACACGTTCATTGGCACGACCCCTGAAAAACTCTGGAAGTTTGATCTTCTACAGTTCTCCAGTGATGTCCTTGGGTGGAGGCCCTCCCCCTGAATTCCTTGACGCTTCAAGGTTACCCACTCTAGATAGTGGGGGCTCCACTTCGACCCCTGCTGGCTGAAACCCCTTTAAAGTCTTATTAATGGCCTCCAAAGAGCATAGAATGAGAGCTAATTCAGGCAATGGTGGTGGTGGCCTTGGTGTTCCTTGCAACGATGCCCCTCTGCCTTGATTTCCTCAAGTTCTAACCATCCTGTATAATTGAATCTGCATCAACCAAAAGTTTGTCAGGGAAGAGTCTAAGGCAATTCACATTCGTGCAACTTATACTTGAAACATAGGGTTAGGTGTAAGTTTTTTTTTACTTGTCTGTAAACAGACATTACTCTCTTTAAGGTAAGTGGCTAGGTTAGGGTCGAAAGCCTCTAAGCTCGATGTCTTCTCCTAAGAAAACTACTGACTCTCTTGCCTTGGTAGCTACGCTAGCACTGTACCACACTCACCAATTTCTCTAACTTACCTTCTTAGTGCACATGAAGCCCCCTCCCGCTTATCATGGTCTAAGTCCTTAAAATTTTCATTTAAAACTAATTAATGTGGCTTTTTTTTAACATAATGTTGATTAATTATTAAAAACTAAAAATCTAGACTAAACTTTAACCTAAGTTTCAATCGCCTTAATCAACACATTCAATTTAATCATGAAAATTAACATTATTATTGATATCATGATGAAGTACTTAATTAATCACTTACTTAATATGTACTTAATTAATCACTAATTTTAATTGATCATTCCAATTAATTAATTACTTTTAATTAATCACATTAATTAGTTTTATTTTAAAACATATATTTAAATATATATATATTTTTTCTGTTTTATTAATAAATAATTGAAATTTAAACAATTAAAATTTAAATCTAAATTAAATGATAATAATTTAAAAGAATAAATAAATAAAATAAAATAACTAAAATACAAATGAAAAAAATTAAAAAAATTAAAATTTTAAAAAATTTAAGGTCGGGCATGCATGAGGACCACATGCCCCCCTAGGCTCTCATCCCCCAAAACCCTACACACTTCTCACTTGCTTCATTCCCCGCATCATTCCACACTTCAAACCCTACTTTCGCTCATCCCATTTTCATTTTCATTTTTTTTTGTCACTTGCTCAGTCATTACATGTAGAGGTGAAGGATGAGGCCAGCCAAGACCATTCCCTCTGCTCAATTGACCCTGGTGACTATGATCTCAAGGAATGGAGGACGCGTTGTGCACATTGGCACGTTCCCTCTGCTCCTCCATCATGGTTCAATGCTTGGCACGAGGTCTTGGGGGTTTAATTGGTGTTGTGTGTTTGCAAGTGCAGACTGTGGGCGGTATAAGGAGGAGTCAAGTTCCCTCCATTGTTCAGATTAATGACTCTGAGGTTGTTGTTGCTGAGCAAGTCGCATGTAGTGGGAGATATCTCATCTCCACGTAAGAGTCCAAAGGTAAATCTTCATACTGTTCAGTCTAGTGGGCTTAATATGCGTAGTTTCAGTTTGTCTATTGTTGAATATGCAGGGGCAGAGTCTAGATATTTGATTGCCAAGCTGAAGAGGATCCAGTATAATTGTTGGCTGAAAGTGGGCAAAGAGGATTGCGTTTCAGCTACAAGGAACTATCAAAAGTGCATTTGTTGTCATGGGTTATTGCCATAATTTCTTTTAGCCTGTTGGGTATATTTGTTCAAGCCTTTTCTTTCTATTGTTTCTTGTGAAATTCAGCATTATGGAAGGAGTTTGTGTTGGAGGGTTATTAGGTGTTGTTTTGTTTTCATATGTGATTTGGTAGGTAAAGAGGGTGAAAATCAGGGGTAAATCATGGGTCTAAAACCTAATTGGAAAAAAAAAATACTCTGTGCATGGCGTACTATGCCGAAGTTGAGGGGGTAAGCACAACCCTTTCCTCTGTGCATACCCCATCAAACCCGGTTCAATCATAGTTGTCACTCCCCTAAATATGGGGATATATATATATATATATATATATATATATACACACATATATTTCTCAATAAATATATATATGGCGCACACAGGCAGTTATATAATGGCGTGTCATGGCGTGCACATGCATGGGCTGGGCGTAAGAAAAGAGGGTAGGAAATTCAATCGCTTGGCTTGACTGCTTTTGTGTAACTTTTCATGAGTAAGTTCATTCCAGTGTATCTTTGTCGGTTCCTTTCATTGAGTGTTCGTTTCAATTGCTTGTGAGTGTTCATGGTTCTTCATGCTTCCTTTCAGTCATTCAGTAAAGCCTTCGATTCCATTTTGTGAGTCAAGCCTTTCTCCTTTTAGTTAGGTGTGAGTTCCATTTCTTGTCTACCTTTAATCAAGAAAATGGCTAGAACCAACATGGCCAGTGGAATAAGAAGTTCGCCATATTTACATGCAATTCTCGGACTTAGAAATTCCTCAAAACTGTATTATGTTCGATTTTATTTATTTAGTTAGTTTTCTGGCCTAATGCGGCTGATCTGATGCAGGTACGGTGCCAGAAAGAGTGGCAGAATCATCACTGTGATTAAATTTTGGGCCAATTGTTAACTAGGTATTTACATGCAGAACCACCGCAAATTGAACTTTTGACCTTTGCTTTGTGATCGTATTTCAACTGTCATGGCGACGGAGTTCTACCATTGGAGGTGGAAGAAATTTCTAGATTTATGGCCGTTGATTATTTTCTTCGGTGTTTCTCGATGGATTTGATACTGGAATTTGCTGCTAAAGGGTTTCGTATATTAAGTTATGTGGTAGTTGGATTCGTATATTCAGTTATGTGGGATCTGGAGAATTCAATGAATTTTAAACGTTTTAATGGAAGTTTCCTTTTCTTCTTGTGTAGTATGGAGCTCCCAAAAAGTTTGGTTCCGTCTAATTTTGAAGCAAAGAAAGTTACAGTTCCAATTTCTTCAAAATTATGATCCAATTTTTGCTCATTTGAATTAATTTAAAATGGGTGGAGTAATATTTAGCTTTCATTCAAGAGTCAAGAGGATGGGTGGGTAGGTAGGCCCTTGGCCCCAGATTTTAAACTAGAAGCTCTGATACCATGTATAATGTCTGTCCAAACAGAGCCTTACCTAACATAAATTTAAATATATAAATGCTATAATAATTTATTTTATGTTCACTTTTCAATAGAATTGAAAAAAATGAGAGTAGCATGATAATAAATAACATGTTCAACATAAAAAAAAGAAAAATATAACAATAATGAACACAGCATAATAATGATGATAAATAACTCAAACTAATGTTGTTCTGAAACTCTTCCCAAGCTGAAGCTCTACCCAAAACTGACTAACCTCCCAGCCGGCTAGGAACAACCTATCCGACTCCCTAGCCCCAGGATTCCTTACAGTTTTCTGGCCCCTGAGCTAAAAATTCCCAGCAATAGGTGCCCCCTGTGAACGTCCTCAATTCATCTTGTAAGCCCAAAACAGATACAGAACAACACAGTCTCAAACTGCCTCCTCTCTTCTCCTTTTTCTCTTTAAAATTTCTCAACTTCTCTTCCTATGAAAATATTACTCAAACAAAAGCCCCCTTTCCCGAGTGCTTTTCCTTACCTTATCTCCCTTCCTCCCCATTATCCATTGCCTTCTCCCCCCATTAAACCTCAACCACCTTATTCCCCCATTAATCCTCAACCACCTTATCCCCCCTTCCATAAATGGGTCCATCTACCGATACATTTATATTATAAAATAAGTCTCCAAAATAAAAAATAATAATTTATTAAACTAATATTCATTAAACAAATATTTAATCATGATAATTAATTAATTAATTTATTAAACTATTATTCATTAAACAAATATTTAATCATGATTAATTAATTAATTAATTAGGGTTGTTACATCTCATAAAAGAACAAAGCTCATTTTCTAAATATGACTTGAACAACTTGGTTCATAAACTCAATATCTGAAATAAATGAGAGAACAAAAAATAATCCATATGGATTAAAATATTATATTGAATAAAATATGAGATGGTGATTACAATGATGAATTTCCTTGGTATTTATAGGAGTCAAGGTGACCATTCATGTAAAACCATGTCTTTATGTGATGCACCTTTTAACAATTAATATCCTAAGTTCTCTAGTTTAGGTACATATATATTTATAAATTACATTTATTTTTACACACATAACATTGACTTTCCATTTCATAAATTCTTTATCCTTCAAGCATATTAATGGAAAATATTTATCTCTTGTTTTGACTTGTAACAACTTCTCATGATTCTATTCTCTTTGAAGTTGTGATGGTTGACAATACAAGGTAATATGATCTTCTAAGTGTTAAGAATAATTGTCGAATGGTGAAAGGGTCTAACCACCCAAATTCAATATTCTACAGGACCATGTGGCGACAACTTCCATGATTCGAGAAATGGTGAGATTCCACACTTGAAATTCTCTTCCATATAATATGATATTCACTTAGATTCTCATATTGATTTTATCTTTGTTCATGATGACTCTTGTGATTTGGATGACAATAAGGCATCCTTATAACATGATATTTTCTTACCATATTTGTAGTGCCTTCTTGTTTCACGTTTGGTAGTATGTTTTCCTTGCATACTCGTGTCACTTATTTGATCATTAAATGATTATTGGTAGAGATATTTGGATTTTACATCATTTGTACTTCAACATTTGATGATATCCCTACTTCAACTAGATTAGTCATTGTGTTTCTTTGTCAACTAGTGGTTCTTCGTTGACAAATTGGCCTAACTTTCATTGTGTTTTCTTTCCTTATTCAAGTTCTTGATTTGCACAAGAAATTTTTTATTATGGTTCCTAAGGACGAAAATTTCTTCATCATTTTCAGACTTGTCAAATTTATTTTTAGGTTTGTGACTCTTTGTCTTCTCATCCTTTAACCTTTCAATTTGTTCAAGAAACTTTTGATTAAGCTTCTTGAGGGAAGAATTGTCTTCATCCTTCTCTGATGATTTCTTCTCAAGATCTTGATTCCCTTGTTCTAAATTCCAATTGAATTGAATTTTATCCTCTGACTTCTTGATTTGTGCAAGTGGTTTTTAACTATTCTCTTTTATGCGATAAATTTCTTCATCTTTATCAATGACAACCTTGTTAAATTATTTCTAGCGATCTTGCAACTTTTGTATTGACTTCTAGATAGCTTGAAGGATTACTTCTAATATATCCTTCAAGACTTTGGATGAGGGCCATCGATCACAATCTCATTGTAATTTTCTACAATGTTATCTTCTTCCTCATGTTTAATATTAGAAATTTATTCTTTATGTCTAACTTGTTGAAATTATTTTTATGTTTTTTACTCTCTAGCTTCTCATCCTTTAACCTTTTGAGTTTTTCAAGCAATTTTTTATTAAGCTTCTTTAGGGAAGAATTTTCTTCATCATTATTTTATGATTTCTTCTCGTAAGCTTAATTCTTATGTTCTAAATTTTGATTGAATTGCATTTTATCCTTTGACTTCTTGATTTGTGAAAGTAGTTTTTGACTATGCTCTTTTATGTGAGAATTTTTTTCATCTTTATCAACAACCACCTTGTCAAGTTCATTTTGGAAATCCTGCAACTTTTGTATTAACTTATGGCTATATTGAAGGATCACTTCCAATACACCCTTCAAGTCTTATTATGAAGGAAACTAAGCATGATCTCATTGTAATGCCCCACAATGTTATCTTCTTCTTCCTATTAGAGAATGTTAGATATTTCTTCTTCATCTTTAAGATGATGGTATTTAGTGTTTCTAGCCAGGTTGAACTGAGAATTATGTCAACATCTTTATCAAAAATAGCTAGAACATTGAATTTGGATATGAATTTATAGTCATCACTTGCTACTTATAAGTATTTAATTTCAAATTGTTTTTTTTTCCAAAAGAGTTTGTCTTTCAATTATAATTGGCTCTGAAATTAAGAATTGATTTGTGAAGTCAACATTGATGCAATTTTCCTTATGATTTGCACCAATAATGATGTTAATATTTTTTCTTAAATACTTCCTTTGAATATTTATAGTCCAAAGCACAACGTTGGAAAACCTTTATTTAAAAAAATTCCTTCATTCTTATTATTAAAATCCATTTTTTATTTATTTTTTCAACTTCTCCACTTAATTGAATGACTATGAGAAACATGAATACCCTTATATATTCATGTACATATATTTTCTCCTTCCAAATTGGTAAGTTTATAGCTTTTCTCCTTCAAAATTGAACTTTTATTTTTCTGAAGTCACTTGATATTAAAATATTTATATATATTTCCACCTTATAATTTTTAATCTTTAATTTCATAGGAATATAAGTTTAAAGGCACGTGAATAGAATATTTACCCTTTAACTTATTCCTTTTTTTGTTTAAATAATAATTTTGTATTACCTTAGATAGCTAATACACTAGTACATATAGAAAAGCTTGTAGCATGTTCTGCCAAACAAATGAAAACCAAAAATGGCTACAATCTTGTGAAAGCATCCATGTTCAAAGTGATATGCATAAGTTTCTATAAACAAAACCGTGAAAGTTGTAAACTCGCCTTGGGCCTATCTTATCCAGGAGGATCTAGGAACACTCACAGAGGTCCAAGAGGATCCGAAACACTCACATGGATCCAAGAAGGGATCATAAATGCTCAAAATTTCATATTTATAAAATCTCTTGAAAACGACATCAATGCGTAGAACTCTTCGTCATCTTTCCAACGATGAAAACGACATGTCAAACAGATCTTGTATGCAAAATTTATGGGAATTCAAAGTTCAAGTCAACCCTAAAGAGACATGTGACGAGCTCAGAGAGAGACACGTGGAAAGCTCGTAGGTTGACAAGTGGAAGCTCCACATATTGACAAATGGCACCGTATAGTGTTGGAATTTTAAATTTTCTAGTTACAGAATTATAATTACTTAATCCAATAGAAACTATGGTAGGATCACTGAAAGATATTCAATTATAGATACAATAGAACACAAATATTATCCTGGGAAATCCTCATGGGGGAGAAAACCCAACAACCAAAATCCTCAATATAGATACCTTCAACCACTACAATGATCCGCTATAGTTCTCCAAGAAATACCAAGACCAAAACACCAAAAAAAATAGTCTCCAACACTTGTGCGATAGACCTTCTTATGCACTCCAAGATGCACAAGAGAAGTGTGTGAGTGTGTTTCCAAATGAGAGGAACCTATCCTTTATTTGTACACAACAATTTCATTTGAAGAGACATGACTCACTTAACTAACCCATAATAAATAAAATACCAATAATATAATAATTTATGTTGAGAGGACTTGTACAATATAATTATAATAACCTTTTAAAGGTTTGTCTAAAACAAATATACAAGAATATATTCCGTAGTTAAACCAAAAATATCAACGCTCCCTCTTAACTAGGAATGTATTATTTCTAGACACAGACTCCAATTCTGATACCACACGAGCTCACATCCATTAACTGTTGAACATGTGAATCTATACATCCTCAAATATCCATAGTGCAACATGAATTCACCCCATGCAACCAAGGTATATGGGTAGCTCTCAATATCTACAACATGTCCCTAGGAAATCCACTCCCTACGATGCATCAGTACCTGATCATGTGCACTCATGTCACTGATATAGTAGTATTTGATCTCAATATGCTTCAACTTGTCATGGAACACCGAGTTCTCTGACAACTTCATGCAACTCTGGTTGTCACACCAAATGCAGGTTGCCTCCAATCCGAGAACAAATAACCCAAACAATAGCTTATGAAGTCATAATGATTCTTTTCTCTCTGCACATGTTGCCACATACTCTGCTATCCGTATTCAGTGCCACACATGACTGCTTTATGCTTCTCTACGAGACCATACTGAAGACAAGAATGAAATAATATCCAGAAGTGCTCTTCTAGTTAGGAATACTGTCAGCCCAATCTGAATTTGAGTATCCATACAATCCAAACTCATGGTCATATCTATACCAGAGACCATGATCTAGAGTACCCTTAAGGTACCTCAACACATGTTTTGTTGCAACCAAATAAACCTGTTCGGGCTGCTCCAAATGCTGACTCAGGGTGTTCACATCAAAACATATATCCGGTCTTATGTTCATCAAATACATCAATAAGCCCATTATCTTCCTGTATAAGGTAGAATCCACAATCTCTGAAGTTGTATCCTACAAAAAATTAATATTTGATACAACCAGGGTAACCATGGCCTTACAGTCCAACATCTCAAACCTCTTCAAGATTTCCACAACATACTTTCCTTGATTTAGGAAAATCCCATCTGATATTTGCCAAACTTATAGTCCCAAGAAGTAGTGCATCATTCCTAAATCTTTCATCTCGAATTCTGCAGCCAATTTTATCTTACATTCAGTGATGAGCTTTTCCACACCTGTTAGAAACATGTCATCTACATACAACAGTAGAATCAATGGTTCACCATCTTCAACCTTAAATTAAAGGTTAGGATCTGCAATGATCTTGGTAAAACCCAAGCTCATTAGAAAATTGTCAATCCTACCATACCATGATCTGGGTGCCTGCTTCAATCCATATAAATCCTTCTTTAATCTACACACATGAGTCTCCCTGTCACATGTCTCAAATCCAAGTGGTTGATCCACATAAAATTCCTCTTTTATTTCACCATTCAAGAAGGTTGTCTTTACATCCATCTGGTGCACCTTCCATTTCATCATAGAAACCAATGAAAGTATAGTCCTGATCGAGGTATATCTTTCTATGGGAGAAAAAGTTTCTTCATATTCAATCCCTTCCTTATAAGATAAACCTTGGACCACAAATATTGCCTTATATTATTCAATACTACCATCAACTACGTTTTTTGTCTTGTAGATCCATTTTGAACTCACCACAGATTTTTCCTTTGGTTTGTGAACCAGATCCCAAACATCATTCTGCATAATGGACTGGTATTCCTCTACCATGGCATCTTTCCATACTTGATTTTTTGTAGCCTCTTCATAACTGGAAGGTTCTACATCCATTATGTCACACAAGCATGCCACGTAGCTGGAATACGGCTTCGACTTCTTACTTTCCATGAAAGGTTTCTTTGGGGCACCAATTCTTTCTGCATCTCTGATAAGCTCTTGTTCCCAAGATGGTATTCTCTTGCAAGAAGGTATCTCGGCTGGTTTATGAGGTTATACTATGTCATGATCCTCTAGAATGAATTCCTATGGTTCAACTGCCTATGGAACTTTATGAACTTCATTCTCTTCTTCGTGTGCATCTTCTGCACGAATCTGTTTGGATTTACTGAAAGCTTCATTCTCATTGAAGGTTACATCTCGACTAATCTCCACTTTCCGCTGACCGATAATGTATATCCTGTGAGCCTTCAATGTGTCACTGTAACCAACAAATATTCCCTTCTGTCTAGAAGGGTTCAACTTTGTCCTCTTTTCCTTGTGGACATGAAAAAATACAGGTAAACCAAGTATTCTAAAATAGATGACTTATTGATTCTCTCCTAAAAACATTTCCTCGAGTGTCTTGTTTTCAAGCACCTTGTGGGGAATTTTATTCTACACATACACTGTTGTCTTCGCTTCTTCTTCCCACATATGCATAGAAAGATATTGATCATGGATCATGACATTTACTGCTTCCATGATTGTCCGGTTCTTCCTTTCATATATTCCATTTTGCTGAGGGTTATAGGGAGTAGAAATCTACCTCTTAATCCCAACTTCCTTGCAATACTCCTTGAATTATTCTGAGGTGAATTCACCTCCATTGTCTGATCACAAGGTCTTTATCTTCTGCTCTGTCAAGTTTTCTACTAGAGCCTTGAACTCTTTCAATTTTCCAAAAACTTCATTCTTTGATTTTAACAAATAAATCCAAGTTTTACATTAGTAATCATCAATGAAAGATACATAATATACATACCCACTTAGTGAAGCTACTGACATCTGTCCACATATGTCTGAATGCATGATTTCCAAAACTCCTTTGGCTCTACTATCACTATTGGGAAAGGAGTGCTTCACGTTATTTCCTTGTGCACACACCATCTGGTTCTACTTGGATTTTTGGAAGACTTGTCACCATTTTTCTCACAACCGAAAGAGCTTTGTAGTGTAGGTGAGAAAATTTCCTATGCCATAGTTCACTGGATTCACAATATCATGAACCATTGCAGAGTCTGAATGTCCTTCTAATTTGTAGAGTCCTCCTTATTCAACTCCGATCACTACTTCATCATCAAGGGTCTTCCCTCTAGGCCACATAAGAACTTGAACATCAATAAATGTTACTCTAAATCCTTTCTTGTCCAATGCTGAAATTGAGAGAAGATTATTTTTTAAACTTGGAACATAGAGAACTTCCTTCATCTTCATTGTCTTGCTTGAGTTTAACTTGTAGGAAGCTTCTCCAACACCTTGGATTGGATACTGATAGTCATCACCCAATTTCACCTTATGAGGTGAATCTTTATGAATAATTTTAAATAAGAAGTCTTCATAGCTTGTCATGTTCTTGGAAGCACCATTGTCTATCAACCAAGTGTTACTTCCATGAGTAACAATACCTATGGGGGCCGATATAAGAACATAATCCTCATCACTTGATTCATATTGCCTTGCAACCTTCTTGGGAGGCTCATCATCTTCAACTGTGTGAGCTTGATGCCTCTTACTTCCTTTCTTATTATTAATTTCCATAATGAGGGGGAAATCCCTAACAAAGTGTCCCAATTCCTGACAATAGTAACATATGATCTTTGATTTGTCTCTTTGACCCATGTTAAACTTCTTAGGTAAAGAATTCTCCTTCTTGTTATTTCCTTTCCTGGTGTGGGCGGCTAGGGCTTGATCTTCATCAGCCATCTTTTCTTCTCTTGCAACTATCCTAGCTTCGTCCTGGTTACAATATTCCCAAAGCCTACTAAACTTGGGAATATTCTTTCTTGAATGAATTCCTTGGATGAGTGCATTCCATGACCTTGGGAGGCCATTCAAGGTAGTCAACACCATCTCTTCGCCTTCCACTGAGTCACCAATGGCTTCTATATTCTCCTTGATTTGATTCAATCTTGAGAAGTAGGATGGAATGGTTTCTGAGTTCTGTATTTTCACATTCTTCAACTAAGATCTCAGAGTCATTCTTCAATTTATGTTTCTTCCCTCAAACAGACGAGTTAAGGTGTCCATCATTTTCTTTGGAGAAGATAATGATGATATATGGTGGATAAGGTGGTCCTTAATGGAGTCTGCAATAATTCTTTTTTCTCTCACCATGTCCTTCTTATATTTTTCCTTAAATTCATCTCCTTGAGGTTCTTGAACCTCTTCTATAATGAACTTATCTAGTTCATGTTCTTCAATAAGGAGGGTTAGTCTATACTTCCAGGCCCTGAAGTTATCAGCTCCATCTAGCTTCTCATCGATCTTTGTTCTGGTAGTCATCTTGCCTTCTGATGGTCTTGATTTTTCCGACAACTTTCTCTAGACTAAAAACGACTCCCTTTTAGGATTTTAGATCTGCAACTGGCTTCTATTCAGGCCTGCTCTGATACCATTTTGGAATTCTAAATCTTCTAGTTACACAATTACAATTACTTAATCCAATATAAACTGTAGTAGGATCACTGAAAGATAGACAATAAAAAATACAATAGAACACAAATATTATCCAAGGAAATCCTCGTGGGGGAGAAAACCCAACAACCAAAATCCTCAATATAGATTCATTCACATACAATATCATCTCTTATGAAAACTCAACATATAGGTGACATGGCACATAATTGTTTGTAGTTGATGTGGCAGATAGTATCTCCAGGTGGCCCAGTTACATGATGACAAGTGGCAGATATGGTCCAATCATAATTAAACATTTGGAACATAAGTAGACCAACCGGGTCTTGACATGTGGAAATCCTTCATTGGATTATATNCTGCAACTGGCTTCTATTCAGGCCTGCTCTGATACCATTTTGGAATTCTAAATCTTCTAGTTACACAATTACAATTACTTAATCCAATATAAACTGTAGTAGGATCACTGAAAGATAGACAATAAAAAATACAATAGAACACACATATTATCCAAGGAAATCCTCGTGGGGGAGAAAACCCAACAACCAAAATCCTCAATATAGATTCATTCACATACAATATCATCTCTTATGAAAACTCAACATATAGGTGACATGGCACATAATTGTTGGTAGTTGATGTGGCAGATAGTATCTCCAGGTGGCCCAGTTACATGATGACAAGTGGCAGATATGGTCCAATCATAATTAAACATTTGGAACATAAGTAGACCAACCGGGTCTTGACATGTGGAAATCCTTCATTGGATTATATTGGATTGGTTATATATATATTATATATAACCAATTATATAACCATCCAACAAGATTCCACATGGAGTACTTTGACCACATATTATATAACAATATTCACGTGGGAGATTATGTTATATTGTTATAACAATGTATGGATCTTTCCCATAGTTTTGAACGAAGGTTTTAAAAATATGGGTTATATATAGTATATATATAACAAAAAGATTCGAGGTTGATGGGAATAGAACCCATGACCCACCTACATGCCAACAACTTTAGCAACCTCCACTAGCCAACATGTCATGGATAAGGTTTGTTTAAACAAACCATAACTAAAATATTTTTTATGATGCCAATATTTCATATTTAGTCGGATTCTTTCTAAAATTAGTAATAAGTTACCACCAATTTTGGGATTTTGTTAAGAGAGGTGGCCTATTTAATGGAACATACCCCAACTCCTTTTACACACAATATTTTTGGTGTTTTACACAATTTTCTTTTGTGTTTTTGAACACAACATTCTTATGTACTAAAGCTCTGCTCATTTTCCTTTTAAAGTCAAGTTTGTAGTCTTTTGAGAGTTATAGGGTATTTATAGTCATCAAAATCGGTATTCCAAGATGGAGTCGATGGTGACAATATTATCACTCATTTGTAAGCCAAAATTCTGCAAATTTAGGATTTGTGAGATGTAAGAGAGCCTTTGGGAATTTTGTAAAGAAATATATATTGTTTATTGTCATTGGATTTGGTTTTCCGAGACAGTGTCAAATTTGAAATTTATAATTGAGTTTGAGTAACATGTAAAAAGGTCATTGTGAAAAAAAATTATTGCTTTCATGTGATTCCGTATATGCTTATGTATGAATGATTATGCAAGTTACATTCATCAGTTGAAGTGTTTTCGTTAAGTAAGATAAGTCACTTCCATGCTATAAGCACTGCCAATAAAAGAATCTTGGAATAAGAAAGTGGTGTCATACTTAATACTATTTGAAGATCAAGTGATATTAGAGACATTCGGTTAAGATCCTGTGGTGTATGATTTCTAATCCATTTTTGGATCAAGTGGTATCAAAGTAGGTTTGATAAGTGAATGATTACAAGGGCTATTTACACAAGCATGGTTAAGGCAAACTTGAGAGTTAGAATCCAGATATTGGTTCAAGGAGCTTCACTCGAAGATAAGAGATGGATTTACCAAGGAAAATAGGTCATTTTGAATCTGGAGATGATTTCTGCAATGCCTTTAATCATATGAAGGCAGCGGTGAAAGAACTTTATAGTGAGAGAGGATTACGAAAAGAAGAAAGTTCTGGACAAATTAAGAAAGAAGATGATCTTCCTCCTTCTCCACCTCCTTCAAGACCTGCTTCTTCGCCTCCTTCCACACCTTCATCTCCTTCCACTTATCCACCCTCATCTCCGCATAGGGAAATTGCTTCAAAAAATTCATTGTTAAAGTTAGATGTCAAGTTTAATTTGCCTATGTATAATGCCGAGACTAATGCAAAGAAGCTAGACAATTGGATTCGACAAATGGAAGTTTACTATCGTGTTCAATATATTGATGAAGATGAGGTAGAGATTCAATTGGCCTCTCTTTTCCTTGAAGGCACAATGTTGATTTGGTGGGAAGGTAAACTTCAGGAAGGTATCCAAAAGAGCAATAAGATTCTCTATTTTTGGTCAAAATTCAAAGCTGCATTAAAGAAATAATTTTATCCTTTGAGATATCGACAAAAAACAATTATTGTTATGGAAATATTCCCCTGCAGACATGTGAACTTTCCCTTGGATTACAGACCCCTCTACTAAGACAAAAAGTTACATTTGGACACTACCATTCCTATAGATTCATTTTATTCATTTAAAAAGAGAGAAGGAGGGGAAGCATGATGTACCTCGTTTACGATGTTTGTCCAAGCTGCTCCAATCCATGATCTCCAAACAGTACTTGCAATGGACAATAAGAAACAAATGACTATCTCTTACTCTAATGGATTAGATAAAATCAACCTATCTTTGAAGATTAAAACAAGCATATACAAGCACATGTAAACACATACAAGAAGGAAACATGTCAAGTATATTAATGAGAACTTCAAAAGGAAACTTAAAATCTTCAGATTATGTTGCAGCAGCCTCTCCAAGTCCTCCTTGTCCAACCCTTGCTCGAAATATCCACAATCAAAATAACAACGCTTTGCTGATTTTTTCCTCCTTGTTCACCATGAGAATGCCTCCATTTATAGGATTTGAGAGGCTCAACTACCTTGGGTATATTTGGAATTAGTTGAGGATATGAATCCAATAGTTGTGATATCTCCCTTATGTTAGGGTCCTATAATTATAGGAGGTCTGATGATTCATATATCATTTGTGGGTCTCATGATGAAGTTCCTGGCTTGTTGGTCTCTCGGTTGTTTCCTTTTTTCCCCTCCTTCCATTTCGCTCAATCCTCCATCACCCTGCTCGATCCTTTGTCACCTGCTGCATCCTTCATCCACCTCTACACCCTCGCTCCCTTGTTCTTTTGACCCATTGAGTACATCTCGCCCGCCACTCATCCCTACATAAACCAAACTTAGGATAAACAAAAAACGTTAGATTAATAAAATTAAATTAGAATTATTAATAATAAATTAATTAATTAATAGTTAGTTGCTTAAGTTAGTAATTAGGTTAGTGTTTGATAAATTTAAATTAATTAAAAATAAAAATAAAAAACAATAATAATAATACAAAACATTAAATAAAAAACATATAATACAACAAAACTAAAAACAAAACATAAAATAAAACATAAAATAAAATATAAACATGTATTAAAAAAAACCGTAATACATATATAAAAATAAAACAAAGCAAATATTAAAACAAACTAAATAAATTAAAACATAAAAACAAAATACAATACATAACAAAAAAACAAATAATAAAAAACATGAATATTAAAACATATAATAAATAAAATGTAATAAAAATTAATAAAACAACATATCCTAAGTCTAAACACTCACACGCTCCCATACAACTTGGACTCCCCCCTCCCTCACGTCCCATCAACTCCAGGGGGGTTCG
>SNQJ01S0025405.1:24725-38283 GCA_010110895.2 Picea sitchensis
AAGGTGGTCCAACCACATAGTGACAAGTGGCTCCATCAAGTGTTGACAAGTGGCTCCATTTAAGTGTTGACAAGTGTTTTTGGAAAGATCCAATGAGAGGCCGCCACATGGCGACCTCTCATTAGCTCATATGGTTCAAGTTATATAAAAATACTATGGAGTCAATGGGTTTCAACCCCATGACCTTCAAGAGCACCAAAGGTTCTAACAAGGCCCGATTGACAATACACCACACATTGTTCCTTGATAACTATATGACAATTAATATATTTAACATTGTATAAAGTTGCATATGGGTGGCTAAAGGGTTGAGGGCCTAATCCCTTGACCCTTAACTTTGGTTCATACCATACCACATAACCAATAGTTGATTGCATAAGGGGGTATCACCAAAAGTTCACACTAGAATATATGTTAACTATATGTTAACTATAACATATAGTTATATGTTGTAACTAAATGCCAACAAAACGCACGGGTATATAGAATTCGGCGAGAATAGAACCCTCAACCTGCTATGTATATCTCCAACAACTTAACCATTCCACCAAGGACACAGTTTGTTATGATAAATGGGGTAAATTGCATTTAAGTTTGAACTATCCGCTTTGGGAATAAAGGGAGTTGGGTGGGATTTGACCCCTCCGCGACCTCCCCTATAAAATACATGTTCCTTACCACTACAATTCACAATGTGTTTGTGTATGGAAGCTCTGCTCATATTGTTTTAAGGTCCATTTTTTGTAGTCTTTTTGGGAGATATAGGGTGTTTGTAGTCACCAGAATCGGTTTTCTAAGGCCGTGCCGATGGTGATGTTCTTATTACTCATTTGTGAACCAATATGCTAAAAAGTGTGCATTTATGAGTTGTAATTGGGATTTTTTAGCATTTGTAAGAAAATGTATAGCGCTTATAGTCAATGAATTTGGTTTTCCGAGGCGGTGCCAAATTTGACAGTTAGAATGGCATGTGAGAAACACAAGAGAAGATCATTATAAACACACAAAAAATTGAGCATAAATAAAGAGGTCTCCATTGGAAGCAAACCTAGAGACATAACCCGAATTGGGTGAACTCTATTATCAAACTTGTGTATGTGATTTTGTTATTGTTTTTCCTTTCATGTTCAGTTATTTCGCAAGTTATTTTACCAATTTAAGTGGATTTAGCTAGATAAGTTATTTCACATGTAATTGCAATCAATCAAA
The DNA here is from genome assembly GCA_010110895.2 of Picea sitchensis. Taxonomy (NCBI): domain Eukaryota; kingdom Viridiplantae; phylum Streptophyta; class Pinopsida; order Pinales; family Pinaceae; genus Picea; species Picea sitchensis. The sequence continues at coordinate 25,935 of SNQJ01S0025405.1, forward strand.
TGATCATTAATACTTTTTAATACCAAGTAGATGTTTATGAATGTTAGAGATTAATAACATCTAAGGATTTTTTGGATCAAGTTGGCATCAGAGAACAGTTTTGAAAGTGATTTCAAAGTGAATGCTTACAAGAGTTGGATTCAATCTTGGTAAATGAGAAATTACAAGTTATAAATCCGAGATTGAAAAGATACTTCGCAAGCATAAGATGGCCTCCGAAGGAAAGGAAGAAGGAGATCCACCCATGAGCCCTGAGGAAATTATGGTTACACTCCAATCGATGAAGGAGATAATAAATGACTTGTAATGAAGAGTTCAAAGGACTGAAGAAGGAGAATCTTCAGTAAAAGTAGGAGGAGGTAAAGGTGGTGGACCTTCAGAACCTTCTTCACCATTATCATCTACTGATGATTCCAGTGAACACTCTTCTCATAATAATAAGTCCTCTAAGAAATATGATCATAATATACCTTTATTGAAATTGGATGTCAAGTTTGAATTACCAACCTATGATGGAGAATTGTATGTTGAGAAATTGGAAAATTGGATCAAGCAAATAGAGGTATATTGCAGTGTTCAAAAGAGCATGGACAAGACTGCAAAAATATAGTTAGCTTCTCTTCGACTAAGTGACACAACCTTGATATGGTGGAAGAGTAAGATGCAAGTTGATCTTGTTCAAAAAGGTAAAGTAATCTCTTCTTGAGATAAGTTTACTAAGGCTATTAGAAAACAAGTCTATCCACTCGCACATACACAAACATTAATGATCGAGTGGCAGCATCTAAGACAAGGTAAAGGCCAAAATATTCAAGCATATACACAATAATTCAAGAAGAAGGAATTATCCCTAGGAATTCCATTGTATACTCATGATACTCTTCTAAAGTATATTGGCAGTATGCACTCATATCTTAGACATACTATTTTAATGTTTAACCCTACTAATATTGACAAAGTGTCATTACAATCTACTCATCTTGATTCTAGAAAGGGAAAGCATATGTATGAGGATAAGAAGCCACACAAGTTTGAGAAGAAGTCTAAAGGTAAATGGAAGAGTAAGAAATCAACTATAGTGAAGAAAGCAGAAGGGAAACCTACATGTTCACATTATAAGAAGAAAGGGCATGGTAAGGAAAAGTGTTAGAAGATGTAGTCGAAGTTGCTATCAAAGAAATACCAAGATAAGGGGAAGAAAAAGACTCTTGCAATAAATCAACAAGATATGGGATCAGATTCATGAGATGAAAATAAAATCACAACAATGGCGAGTAAAGGTATATCTATGCTAATTTTAGTTCTTCAATTCAATTTGCTAAATTGGAAAGTGTTATTGATCAAAGGAAAAAAGTGAGCTTTTTCATGTTAGATTCATGGTGAAGCATACAAAGGTTGATACTCTATTTGATAGTGTATCTCAAGTGAATCTAATATCTGAAGCAATTGTTAATAATTTGGGTTTGAAGACCACAACTCACAAAAAACCATATCTATTGGGTTGGGTGTGTGACGATGTTAAGTTGCAGGTAACTAAAATGTGTAAGTTAGGATTTGCAATTACAACTAATTTCTTTGATGAGGTTCAGTTAGATGGCGTGCCTCTTAACATTTGCGACATTGTCTTGGGTAGCCCACATCTATATGACATGAAATCTATATTTTATCAAGAAGAGAACAAATATCACCTTTTCAAGGATAGGATTGAATATATTGTTAGAGCTTGTCAAACTAGAAATAATATTTCTTTAGTGAGCATAAGACAAATAAAGAGACTTGTAAATTGTAGTAAAAAATTTGTTCTCTTGACGGTGAAAAAAAAAAGGGAATATATATCATATGCTTTGTTAGGTTGTAATCCATATCATAAGCATTAATTGGTAAAGATCATATCTAACTATGATGAGTTGTTTCAGGAACCTACAAGTTTTCCTCGTAAGAGGGAGGTTGAACATGAAATCTATTTACAACAAGATTCTCCTCTTCCTCACATTGGTATGTACAGATCATCAGTGATCGAGAATGCAGAGATAAAGAAGCAAGTTCAGGAGTTGCTGAATAAAGGAGTTATCATACCAAGCTCCTCTCCATGTGGATCTCCTATTGTATCAGTTCCAAAGAAATATGGTATGTGGAGGATGTGTATTGACTTCCGAGCACTGAAAAAAATCACAGTAAATAAATGTTATCCTCTTCCAAGAATTGAGAAATGTTGTCTATTTCACTAAGTTATATTTGAGAAGTGGTTGCCATTTAATCAGAATTGCAGAAAGAGATGTATGGAAATTTGCTTTCAAAACAAGGCATGGATTGTTTAAATGGTTAGTTATGCCATTTGGGTTATGCAATGCACCTGCAACATTTATGAGAGTAATGAATGATGTATTCATACCTTCCATAGATTATTTTGTTATCATCTATTTATATGATATATTGATCTTTAGTAAGACATGGGAAGATCATGTAATGCATGTCATGAAAGTTTTTGAACTTTTGAAGAAGGAGAAGTTGTATATACAAATGTCTAAATGTGAATTTGGAAAAAATTCTCTGGTATATTTGGGTTATATTGTAGGGAATGGTTAGTTGAAGATAGATCCCTCAAAGGTGGAATTCATCGTGAATTGTCCCAAGCCAAAAACTGCCACAGAAGTCAGGAGCTTCTTAGGAGAAGTGCAATACTGGAGGAAATTCATTGTTAATTTCTCTTACATTGCCTCTCCTTTACATGCATTAACAAGTGTGAAACATGTCTTTCAATGGGGAGGCAAGAAACATAAATCCTTCGAGACATTGAAGGAGAAAATAAGCACTGCACCACTTTTGTCTTTGCCAGATCTACACCAACCATTTGAGATTCAAATCGATGCACGCAGATATGCCATGGGAGAAGTCTTGATGCAATGATGTAAACCTATATGTTATCATTCTGAGACTTTTACTCAAGAATAATTAACTATCCAACATATGATAAGGAATTGTATCCCTTGGTACAAAGTGTAAAAAAATGGAAGCATTACTTAATGGGAAATGAGACAATAATTCATACACATCATCAACCATTACAGTATTTGTAGTCACAAACCAAGCTACAATAATCATGACATTTCATATGGATGGGTTTCTTAAAACAATTTCATTTGGTTATCAAGTAGAATAAAGGTATTCATAATAAGGTTGCATACATGTTATCAAGACCAATAGTCAGTGCATCTATAATACTAAGGTATAATCTTCCAAATCATGAAATTTATGTTGAAAAATATGCTAGAGATGATGATTTCAAAGATGTATATGAAGCACTAAATCATGGAAGGCAGAGTGAAGAATTAGATTACCATGTGCATGATAATTTATTATATCATCTTGGAAAGCTTTGTATACCCAGGGATGAAAGAGTAAATATAATCAGAGAAGCTCAAACATCTCTCATTCCTAGTCATTTTGGGGTAGGTAAGACATTAGCACAATTATAGAGATATTGTTATTGGCCTCGAATGAATGAGACAGTTTCCAAGTACATAAAAGGGTGTGTTATGTGTGCCCCCGACAAACCTAGCAACAAGAAGTTGGGATTATATATGCCACTTCTAGTACCTTCTCAGCCATGGGAAAGTATATCCATGGATTTTGTGGGTGGTTTACTGATGTCTAGAGTAGGTCATGACTACTTATATGATGTCATGGATGAGTTTAGTAAGATGTATATCTTAACACCATACATGAAACATGTCACAGCTGAACATACATCACATATGTTCTTTACTAATGTATGGGTTCATTTTGGACTTCCTACATCTATTATATCATATCGAGACTCTCGCTTTTTGGGAAAGTTTTGATCTCATTTATGGGAGATGATGGAAACTAAGTTAAATAAGAAAACAACTTTTCATCCATGGACAGATGGACATACATAGGTAGTAAATAGAATAGTGGTACATCTACTTATAGGATACTGCAGTAAGCATCCTAAGCTATGGGATGAACTGTTTCCTTATGTACAACATGCCTATAATCCTGCTTTAACTTCTTCTACTCAAAGAACTCCTTTTAAGGTATGTATGGGGTACTTTCCTAAATATCCTATGGAATTTGATTTCGAAGAAGAAAACAAAGAGGATGGACAAGATGATGCAAATAAAGCTAAGAGGTTCATTCAGAAGATCCAACATGTACATCAGACAGTACATGAAAAATTGGAGAAAATCCAAGCCAAATGCAAGGTGAGGCATGACAAGCATCGGATTGATCATCAGTTCCAAGTCAGTGATCAAGTATGGTTACATATCAACAAGGACAGAATGAAAGGTGAAGGTAAAAATCTAAGGCCAATCCGATATGGTCCATTCAATATTTTGGATAAGATTGGTACTAATGCCTTTATTTTAGATCTACCAACTTACATGTAGATGTATTCAGTGATAAATGTTGAGAATTTGAAGCTTTATGAGCCTTCTATGATTAGGGATGAAGATGAAAGTATTCAGGTTCCAACAATTGATGATTTTACTTTAGAATATTTGGATGAACTACATGAAGATGTTATTCTTGACAGAAGAATCAGGACTTAAAAGTGAGGTGATGTGGAATATATTCGAGTTGGTCTTAAGGGAGTAAAACCAAGACAAGCAAAATGGATGGATATCGAAAGGGTGAGGGATCTTTACCCTCACTTAGTTTCTAAGTAATAAAAAATTTTGGTGGTCCAAAAGTCTTCGAATGGGGAGGAATGATCCAAKAGGGTCCATGAATGATCACATAGGTCTAGATCCATAGAGGTCCATAATGGTTCAGAAATGCTCAAAATTAAATTATCTTAAATGCTCTCTAAAATTCCATAAATTGTTAAAGTTCATCATCATCTTTCTGACGATGCAAACGGTTCTTCAAACAAAGATCGTATGCAAAAGTTATAAGAGTTCAAAGTTTTCAGTAAACCGAGTCAAAGGTCAAAGTACAGGGAAATAAGGAAGTGACATGTGGCACCACTACATGGGTCACATGTCATAGCTAATTGGAAACTGACTATGAAAGGTGGTCCAACCGCATAGTGACAAGTGGCTCCATTTAAGTGTTGACAAGTGTCATTGGAAAGAGCCAATGAGAGGCCGCCACATGGTGACCTCCCATTAGCTCATATGGTTCAAGTTATATAAAAATACTATGGAGTCAATGGGGTTCGACCCCATGACTTCCAAGCACACCAAAGGTTCTAAAAATTCTCTCTTGCCAATACGCCACACATTGTTCCTTGATAGCTATATGGAAATTAATATATTTAACTTTGTATAAAGTTGCATATGGGTGGCTAAAGGGCCGAGGGAATAATCCCTCGACCCTTAGCCTTGGTTCATACCATACCACATAACCAACAATTGATCGCACAAGGTTGTATCACCAAAATTTCGAACTGAAATTTATGTTAACTATATGTTAAATATAACATATAGTTATTTGTTGTAACTAAATTCCAATAAAATGTGTGGGTATATAGCAGTCGACGGGAATAGAATCCCTGACCTGCTATGTATATCTCCAACAAATTAATCGTTCGACCAAGGGAATGGTTTGTTATGCTAAATGGGTTAAATTACATTTAAGTTCGAACTATCCGCTCCAAGAATAGAGGGAGTTGGGTGGGATTTGACCCCTCGACCTCCCCTATAAAAGACATGCGCCTTACCACTACAACACACATTGTGTTTGTGTATGGAAACTCTGCTCATATTGTTTTAAGGTCTAGTTTTTGTAGTTATTTTTTGGAGATATAGGGTGTTTGTAGTCACCGAAATCGGTTTTCCAAGGCAGTGTCGATGGTGATGTTATTATTACTCAGTTGTGAACCAGTATGCTACAAAATGGGCATTTATGAGTTGTAATTGGGATTTTTGAGCATTTGTAAGAAAATATATAGTGCTTATAGCCAACAGATTCAGTTTTCTGAGGTGGTGCCAAATTTGATGGTTAGAATGGCATGTGAACAACAAAGGAGAAGATCATTGTAAATACATAAACATTTGAGAATAAATAAAGCAGTCTCCATTGGAAGCAGAACTAGAGATGTAATCCAAATTGGGTGAACTTCGTTATCAAACTTGTGTATGTGATTTTGTTATTGTTGTTCCTTTCATGCTCAGTTATTTCAGAAGTTATTTTACCAATTTAAGTGAATTTAGTTAGATAAGATATTTCACATGTAATTGCAATCAAGCAAACAATCATTAATATTTTTGAAGACCAAGTAGATGTTTATGAATGTTAGAGATTAATAACATCTAAGTACTTTTCAGATCACATAATTATTTCTTTCATGTGATTCCGTATATTCTCGTGTATGAATTATTATGCAAGTTTTGTTCATCAGTTGAAGTGTTTTGGTTAAGTAAGATAAGTCACTTCCATGCTATAAGCAATGTCAATAAAAGAATACTGGAATAAGAAAGCGGTTTCATAGTTAATACTATTTGAGGATCAAGTGATATTAGAGACACTCGGTTCAGATCCAGTGGTGTATGATTTCTAATCCATTTTAGGATTACTGCATAATACTGTAACTATGACTAAATTCAAGAAAAATACATGACATGATAGAACTCAAGCATTGGAAGAACCCATATTTCCATCATTGTTCTAGGGGTGAGGCAAAGACAGAGAAAATTCATATGGATGGAAGCAATTCAGGCACCTGATTTTGACAGGATTTATTTAAATAGAGTTGAAGAAGGCGTCCAAATGACGACAAAGGATGGTCTGAAGAAAGAGATATTTAGTAGCATCCTTCCTCAGGTCGGAGATCAAATGCAGTTGATCCTCTGAGAAGATTCATTGGTGGGGTGCCTCAGACAATGTATCTGCACTGGGGTTGGGATTTATTTCTAAGAAAACATCTTCATGAACCTCATCATCATGAAAAGGAAGAGGAGTATCTTCCGTAACTGTACATCCCTCCACAATCAAGTTGGGGGAAGCCTCCTCCTTTCGAAAGGAATTTAGATGAGAGGGCTATAAATCTGTGGCAAATATCAATTGGGATTCTGGAGGAGACTGAGGAGGCACCAAAGAAAACTCTTCTTCAATGAAAACCAGATTTCTATCATCCCTTCTCCAATTCTGATATGTGAGGGGAGAATCCATAGAGGGAGAACCAACAAGGGAAGGGATAGCACAGGGCGACAAAATTGGAGAGGAAGAAGGACCCTAACAAAGATGACGAGCCATGAAGTTGTAATAGGCAGGTCCATGCTTCGACTTACCTCTCTCGCGTGGAATTATGAATGCAATAAAATCATAAGGGAGGAGGGGAAAGAAGATCAAAGAGCTACGAGCGTGAGGAATTTTGGTGAGGGAGGAGGAGACCACCCACGGTGCATGAACAAACAAAATAAGCTATATGTTATTCCTTACCTCCAATAAATGGCCCAAATCAGTAATGGGAAACACAATTATAGATGAATTGATGTCCTTTAGCTTCCTCCTACCAGTCCTATTGCAGGCTCACACTCGAATTGATCATTTCATTAAATTCCCCACGTTGCGCAGGTTCACCTCGGCCATAGCCTCTTTAATTATCTACATTTGAATCAATAGAGGGGGGAGGGCGATGGTCTACTGCATTAAATCCTATTATTCATGTTGACCAATTGTATTCTATAAAGAACAAGTTGGGAACTCCAATATATATTTTGACTTGAATCAAATCGATCTTTCTGCTAATCTCTACACGTGCACCCCATCCGGGGGATTTAACTTATTCCTCTTAAATCAAAGGTCCAATGTTTATTATTTTGGAGGGTCACGACTGTTGATTTGACCACTATGTCACCCACCTTATTCAACCTTCTTCCCACAAAAACCATTTAGCATGGGAATTCTTAAATCGTATGGTGGAAGGTATGGTATTGTAGATGTATGACAAAGGAAGAATTAGGTAGTGTACAGAAAATGGAAGGTGACCAAGCTAAATGATTAATGTACAATGGAATTTGCAGGGGCATATGTTAATTTGTTGTGGAATCAAAATTGGTGGTTGAAGACAATGAATGTATGGTCAACTACTCAAATCTATATATTGAATAGTGTATGGAAAAATTGTGTGATGATAAATGCTTTCTCTTTCTATCTTATTTATCCAACCATTTATATATAGAATTTTATTTTTCTGGTTTTCATGATTCTTTGTTTCACTATAATTTCTAATGGTATTAATAATTGTTGCAGACAACCAATCTTGACAAACTTCAATGTATGGTAGGGAAAATATTCAATTTGTAGCAAATTTCCTAAAATTTCTAAAGCCAAATTTCGAATGTGGTCAAAGACCTAGTAATCTAGAGAAACTCTAAAACAAATTAGGTGTGGCCAAAGTCAGTTTAGAACATAGCTCTAATACCAAATGGAAAGAGAAAATTTCATTTCATTAATATGACATCAACAACTTGGTTCATAAAATGAATATTTAAAATAAATGAGATAACATAAAAGAATCCATATAGATTAAAATATTATATTGAATAAAAGATAAAACGTGATGAGTAGACTTGGTACTTATAGGCCTCAAGGTGACCTTTCACGTAAATCCGTGTATTTATGTGATGCGCCTTTTAATAATTAATATCTTGAGTTCTCTTGTTTAGTTATATTTTTTGCCTAGAAATATATATATATATATATATATATATATATATAAATATATTTCTATTTCAAGTAGAAATCAAAATATACAGAGAGCGTTGTAAATAATAGAGAGACTCTAGTAACTTGTAGTTGAATATGTCAAAAATATTTTGGCAGGTACTGACACTTTATACTAATTACATATAACAACTTGTTCAAAATAACATACCTAGAGAGACCTAACATTCTCCATCATGCCAAACAAAAACAAGAGACCATTCTAATAACTCTACAACTGAATTTTACAATCATCCATCAAAAGATATGTAACTGAACCTTTGAGAGAACGTCCTCATCTTGAAACTCATTGCATACCAAGAGACATTCATTAAGAGAAATTGCTTCCTTGGAAAGGGCATCAACCTACTAACTAAATTATATGTAAATGTGTTCTATAATGACATAATCATAAGACTCACATAGCTCCTGAATTCATCATTGCCAAGGTAATATAACTAAAATTTCCAACTAGGATTTCCCTTTGAACCATTCTATCACTACCTTAGAATCACCCACCATCTATAAGTGTCGAATTCCTTTTTCTCTAGAAAAGTTTAAAAGAACCTAAAGGGATATCAATTTGGAATGAGTATTTGTGCATGACCATCTCCTAATTTTAAGAGAAAATAATGATCTGGAGAAAGGTGAAACACTATACCATCACTACAATTGCTTGGCGTCCCCTGTTAAGACCCATTGAAGTAAATCTAAGATACAAAGAAATTAAAAGTGGGAGCACACCAAGGCCTACTTATATTCCTTGAGGGTTCCTTTTTCATTTCAATAAAAGAATCTCAAACCTTATGTGGAACTAGACTGGGACTCCCTCCTTTTCCTTAAAATAAATACCAGTTTATATGTAGCCAGATTCCCCATAGAACATAACAAAGAAGTTCCTTGAAAGACTTTTCATCGAATTCCTCAATTAGTTCCACACACATTATTCTAGAAAGACATATTTCCAAGTACTCAAACACTTCATCATATGAAGAACCTCTTTCCAAACTTGCATAACAAAAGGACAAGATACAAAAGGTGATTGACTGACTCTTCATCAATCATACATAAATTGCACCTATTCAGACCTTGCCAATCCCTCTTTTTCCCATTATAATAGGTCAAAATCATATTCACCATCACCAACCACAAAAAGGTTCAAGTATTTAGAGGACTCTTCCATTTCCAAATAATAGGTCACAATATCTTGCTATCATCATCTAATAAATTAAAAGAAATAACTTTGTAGCTCAATTTTATAGTGATGATACTATAAGTCTTATTCCATATCTAGACCAACTCATCCTCCTCATCATTTATAAAAACTACACTGTGAGAAGGAAGTCAGATATAGGCTGTCTATTCAGTCACCAGGTCCCCATGCATGCCTAAGTATTCCCCCGAGAGACAAGTTTTCATCTAACTATTTTATGCACCATGTACCCATACATTTGCAAGCGTTGTGTAACCATGATCATTTAAACGTGTCCTCGAATCCCATGCTAAAAGGAAGTTTCCAACTGCACCAATCCACGTATCCTCTCCCAACCTTACAAGATTCCCCTAGCCACTTTCCATGCCACCCAATGGCCAAGAACTGGAAATGATCAAACCAAACCCTTCCAAATGTCCGATGCCCCCTTGCAAGACTTGGGATCTGATCTAATAAATTGTTCCAAATAATAACAATTCAAATACTTAAGCTTCATTAGTTTTCCCCACAATCCTTCATTACAATAATTTCCAAAGATTCTTAGCTTCCAATGCTTGGCCAAATAAGTAGATGTTCATTAAACCTCTTCCACCACTATTTTTTGGTTTAGCTAGGGTTTTTTAGTTCACCGGGGAAATGATCTCCTTCTGTTTTTTACCGGACCAAAGGAAATTGAAACATCTCCTCTTTATTTGATCTAATATGCTCTTTGACACATGTGTAAGAGAGATCCTGTAAATAGGAATACTCTCAAGTAACTCTTTAAGTAAAACTATGTCGGCATTAGATAACCATCTATGACACCAACAACTAATCCTAGTTTCTACTTTTATGAAAATCCACATACAATCTGCAACTTTGTAATCATTAGGTTTCAAAAACTAGCCTATATATTTTATTCCATTGTTCAATGACTCTATTTAGAAATAGAGAAAAAGAAGGATATGTGCTTCCATGTGCTTCCACTTCTGAACATAATTCATTACATAGAATAAGAGATTTATTAATGCTTACTTCCTTACTAGTGGATAAATATAAAACCTCTAATATGTGATTAAAATTCATCCATTCCCTTACCGTACCTTCCCCAAAAAGGATCACATCATCTAGAAACAGGAGGTGCATCAACTTTTCATGATCTTCTACCATAATACCCTTGATAGAACCCTCTAGTCTATCAAAATAGAGGATTCTACTTAGGATTTCCAAAACCAATGGGAGTAAAAATGGGAAAACATATATCCTTGTCTCAACCCCCATGAGGATTTGAAAAACCCTCTGAGAGATCCATTGATGAGAATCATGAAATTTGTCAATGATACATGTCCCATTATCTAGTTGACTACCTAGAGACATAGTTTAGTTATATATATTTATGAATAATATTTATTTTTATATACATAAAATTGTCATTGTCATCAGCATCATTGTCATCATCCTCCTCCTCCTCCTCAACATCATCATCACTATAATCATCATAAATTTTCTCATAATGATCATCATTGTTGTCATCACCATCAATGTCATCATCATAATTATCATCATCTCCATCATTACCATTATCATCATCCTCATTGACGATGATGGAAATGATGAAAATCAGTAATGACAATGATGATGATGATGATGAAAATCAATGATGATGATAATAATTATCAAAATAGTCATTTTCATCATCATCATTGTCATTGTCATCATTGTATCACCATAATCCAAGTCCTAGGCCAAAGACCCCCTAATGAGTGCTCATGTTGCAGATTCTAGGTGTTGTTCATGGCCCTTGGCATCTAGAAGGTTCAATTAGGGTCCAAGACACAATATTGTTTAGGCCATTTGTTTTGGTTTAATCATGGTGGTATATCACTCTAGTAGGAAAAAGATACACCATAAGGGTCCTATCTGGTAGTTCGAGGATACATTCATCATTATAGCTTGAGGATATTCTAGGTTGTAGATGTTGTTCATGGTTCTTGAGCCTAAGAATACTCATATAGGCTACAAGGCCCTTGTTTTCCTCCCCTAACATTGGTTTCACTTGAGACCCATCGTTGGTTCACAACTAACCTAGTCATGGTGCACATAACACACTTGAAGGTTATTGATACCCTATAGAGGTTAGATGTGGTGGTTTGAGGAGTTGTCCATGGTGCTTGAGACTGATAAAAATGGATCAGTGCTAGAGGATATTATTTCCCTCCACCAACTATGGTCAAGGACCCTAAAATCATCCATCTGTTGAGAACACGTTTATACTGAGAAGGGGGTGAATCAATATAATATTTTTTTTTTAATTTGTCAAGCATTCATCAACCATAAGAAAAAAATCACATATGATATCTATTAACTGCAAAACATGGAACACAAGATTTACTTGGAAACCCTTTCAGGAGAAAACCACAAAAATTCTCTTTATAATTATTTGTAGTGTTAAGAACCAAACATCAATATAGCATGGAAGAACAT
>SNQJ01S0025405.1:49133-63980 GCA_010110895.2 Picea sitchensis
CTTATGTATATTGGTTGTTGAGGACAATTTGCATATATAGAGCTTTGAGTTGCTTGGTCAACGGTGGTCTTCATCAAACGTCTAAACGAGGTAGGATATTGGCCTTATCTTGTTAGCATTTCATTTATATAGAATACTTGGGATGAGAGTTGATTTCTACCCGTCATTCTGTCTATTGTGGTTTACCCCATACCATAGAGAGATTTTCCTCGTAACAACCCCACTTGTGTGCGACCCCACCTGCTATGAGGGTGACCATAGACTACATAAAAGACAAGGAAACTTGTGAAGGATCTCATCACAATAGGGAACCATAATTGAAGGAGATCAACACATGAGGGGACCAAAATGTTGCCTAAGTCTATGAGAAAGAGCTCTAGTTTTGGGACTTACACAAAGTTAGAAAAATTATCGCTTGGTTACAATGCAGTGATTTTGAGCCTCAAGGGATGGATTGTAGTTTACAATATTTGTGAGTTTTAAATTGTAGTTTTGATGTAAAGAAAAGGAACTTCTTCTAGTGCTTTCTCCTTGGTTATAAGGAAACAAATAGTTTCTTGCAACGTGCCCTAGATCATTCACGTTGTAATATTGCGAGGATCTCCAACCACCATACTCATTGAGAGTGAACATTTTAAGGCCTTACCAACCCTTATCTTGTAGATTGTTTGAATTCAATATTTTATCACTACAAGTCACCCAAGTCAAGAATTTTATTTTGGGTTGTGCCTGCAACTTCCATATCCACTTCCATGAAGGTTTAGTAGGAGCATCCTAATTAATCCTACTCAACATTTGATATCTTATCTTGACCAAATAGGTATATAATATTAGATTAACACTCCATTTCATCAAGTCAACCTCGTCCACCATGTTAGTACCTTACTTTATCAACCCCTGAATATTTACACGTTTCTTATATTTGACTACTAAGTCCCAAATTTGAGTCATTAGACCAAAATGGATTTAAAATGGAGTGTGCAAATAGAATGTCTACTTTTGAAAGTGTCGAGTTCTTTTTATAATTCAACTCCAAATTTAGCTCTCTTGGCATGCTGTAATCAACATCGTTAACTATCCATTAACTCACCATCACAGTGAATTTCTTAAAAGTTGAAAAGGAAAAACCTAAAGATTAGGAATCGCCTCAAGATTTCCAAAAAAAAAATGAAACCCCTCATGAAATTTTGTTGGTATTAAATCCATTCTTCATTATTCTCATAAAAGATAAAGGAAGAGACTAAATATTTCTAAAAGATGGAACCCCTTGTGAAATTTTGTTAAGGATTAAATCCATTGTTCATTCTTCAACGGTCAAATGTATTAAGAACGTAGAAAGAAAAATCATGGCTAATGTAGAGCTCTACATAAAGTGTTATGCATGTTTATATAAAACGTATAAATCTTTCAACAAAATCAGGCCTTACACATAATTTTGTTAATTGAAATTTGTGCTTAATAAAATAGAATATTTTGAGATTTATGATCATAAAAACATTTTATTTCACGACATTGATATGTTTTCTTCATAATTTTGTTAATTGAAATTGGTGCCTAATAAAATAAAATATTTTGAGATTTATGATCATAAAAACATTTTATGTCATGGCATAGATATATTTGCTTTATAGATTCTACATTAGATTAAAATAGGGTATAATTCGTGGCACTGTGGTGCTTAATAGATCCTATATTGAGATTATTGTAAACTTCTATTTAGATGGTTGTAATAATATAAAAATATATAGAGAGGAAGGAGAGGTGTTTTTTCTCAAGAGAGTTATGTCTCTGCTGAAGGTGTAGAGGGACTATAGTGATCGATAATTCGTTGACTTCATATTAATATGTCCTTTGACTATAAATTTTTGCATGATCTCTATTGTTCAGACTAGAGAACTAAAAACATTATTTTTTATATAATAAAAAAAAACTTATATGTCATCATCTCATTGGAGAATAGATTCAAAGTCTTATTGCCAGCTTTGTTATTCCCAATGTTTTAAATGTTTAGATATCCAAAGTTTTGAGCATCGACACTCTTTTTTAATTTTTTAATTTTTATTGAAATGTTTACATACTGAAAGTTTTGAGCATCGACGCTCTTTTTTAATGTTTTTATTATTTCTATTTTTATTGAAATGTTTACATACTGAAAGTTTTGAGTATTGACACTCTTTTTGAGGTACTTGAATAGGCCTGATAGCTTAAATTTTTACATAGAACAAGGCCCTTAAACATGTCTGACAGCTTAAATGTCTACATAGCACGAGGTCCTTAAACATGCCTAACAACCTTAAATGTTTATTTAATAGGTCTGTCACAGTACATTTTTCCTCGAATTTTTCCATACAATGTTGCATTGAATTTGGACAATATTGTTGTCCACCGCCACTCACATAGCCATCATATGTTTCATACTTATTCTATGCTTGGAATGCAATTTAGTCATCATTGCAGATACATATATTGTTTACTGGTTCACTGGTTGTTGCTTGTCCGTTGGTTCGTTGGTTTGTCGGTTGTTGCCTGTTGTTGTTTGGTTCAACTTTGCAAGGTTGAGGTCTTGTACTTGCAGTTGGACCTATTGGTGCTTGTTGCTTGTTTTTTTTTCTTCCAACTTTGCAAGGTTGGAGTCTTGCACCCGCAGTTGGAGCTGTTTTTTCACTTTGTAAGGTTCAAGTCTTGCACCCACAATTGGAACTGCGATTCTTTTGTTCAACATTGACGAGTAATTTTTGATACCATAGTTTCATTTGTATCCATTCTTTGTTGTTTACTTTTTACAATTTGCAGGTAATAATATTTAAGTATTTCCACTCGCATGGTCATCATATGTTTGATATTTCTTCTATGCTTGGAATGCAATTTAGTCATCATTGAAGATACATATATCCTTTACTGGTTCACTGGTTTCTGCTTGTTCACTAGTTCATTGGTTGTTGCTTCTTGTTGTTTGGTTCAATTTTGCAGGGTTGAAGTCCTACACCTGCAGTTGGACCTGTTCATGCTTGCTCACTGGTTTGTTGCTTGTTTCTTTCTTTTGTTTGATTCAAATTTTCAAGTTTGGGGTCCTACACCGATAGTTGGAGCTGTTTTATGCACTTTGCAGGGTTCAAGTCCCACACCCGCAATTGGGCCTGTGGTTCTGTCGTTCATCATTGACGAGTAAGTTTCAGTACCATACTTTCATTCGTATTCATTGTTTATTGTTCGTTGTTTTCATTTTTTAAGTAACAATGTTTAAGTATTTATTCATCATTCTTATCCTGTAGACTTTCCATAGAGGTTGGCATATCTTTTTCTCCCGCTCTTAAATTTTCCTCCGATTGTTTCCCCAGGCTTTGCACCATGTGCATGCCAATTTCATCTGCACAACTCCAATTGTCATTTTTTCTAGAATTACAAATCCCGGTGCTTTGCCATATGTGATGAAGTGGAAATCTAACACCTAAATTGAATAAGGAATTGTTTAGTCTTCGCAACTTGCCCTCGATGATATTACCAACTTGCTCGAGAATGAGTACCTACCTACCCCGTACAGGAATCAAACCCATGTCTTTCACATGAAAAATACGATGTCAAGCTTGTTTCCTTTGCAGGATGTTCTTGTAGAAGAAAATTGCATGTAGGTGTAGAAGGGCTAGGTATGGTACAATGGTGGCTAAGTTGCAACAAAATTTCACAAAATTGGCATATCTTTCCCTCCTGCTCTTAAATTTTTCTCCACTTTTTTTCTCCAAACTCTGAACCATACCTACATGCATTTGTGAAATGTTCTTGTAGAAGAAAAATATTTTGAGATTGTGCTAGCAAGAATGGTTTTCCGTGGATTACAAATTTCAATATTCAATCTCATGCTGCTTCGCATGCAACATTGCTAACATAATGAATGTTTTCTCAAATGAATTACACCATTTACATCTGAACGAAACCATTATCATTCTAGGAGACTTCAGTGTTGACATTGTACAAAATAGTGCCATAACAAAATAATTGGAAAACTACATGTGCAATTACAATCTCCGCTTTCTTTTGGTTAAGATAAAACATATACAAAACACACTTATTGACCATATATGGTGAAATGTGCCCATATCACAATACAACATCTTTATCTTATACATAAACTGGTTTGACCGTGATACAATTTGTCTTGTACTTGAATTGTGAAATATACATCAAATATATTACAAAATTATATTTCCATGTCTCAAAGCATATCTGGATACTTTGTTGCACAAAACCAAATCATTCAGCTAGGACCATCCAACTTTTTAATATTTTCTGGCTTGTAATATATTTTGTCCAGGAAAAATTCTATATAACCACAACAATGGATGAAAAAAAACAAAGGTTCATGCTTCTAACTCTATCTTTTATTCTATTCCTTTGATGCTCATTTATTGTATGTACATATTACTTGTTTTCCCTTACATACCAACTTACATTCATGTTCATTGTATTTTGTGCGTTCTCACATTGAAACAAACATAATAACTGGAGAAGACGAAGGACTCTTAACCACTAATGTAGAAGAGGAGACAGAAAGGTGCATTCTTCTACTCTTATTTCATATTCCATTTTTTTGTATTTCATTTATTGTCTGTATATTTGTTCTATTGTTTTGCACCTAATTTATTGTATGTAGATACTACGTATATTCCTACATAATAACTTATCTTCATGTCAATTGTATTTTCTATCCTTCTACATTGAAATAAATAGAACTGCATTTATTTTTTTACATGTATTTCTACATACCAACTTACCTTCATGTCCATTGTATTTTCTGCATTGCTACATTAAAAGAAACAGATTAGTTGGACAAGAGGATGAAATCTTATATGCCACAGTAGAGGAAGTTGAAATACAATATTAGAAAAGGTATACCAATTGTGATAGTAAATCAAACACACAAAACGAGTAGGTGGATAAAATATTGGACTAGAAAATGACGATTTGGCAACAATGGGCCTTTGTTGAGACTTCTCGCTTCTGAAAATTGCCCTCCCCTTTTCTATTTTCCCACTCTCTATTATCCCTTTTTTTCCCCTCTTCTATACTTAACCGAATTCCCCTTTCTTTTTCCACTCTACTTTCCCTTTATGGTTTATTTACTTAGTCGTTTTCCAAAAATGTCTAGGTGTGTGGGTTGGCAGAATCACGAGTTCACATTTATACTCATGCTTATATATCACGAGTCTGACCAACAACTTCCTCATTCCATGCTTAGCCACTTTTTTGATTGCGGGTTCCCGTGATGGCGGTCTCAAAATTGTGCTTCTATTGTTCTGTTTCCTCCAAATAGTACCTAGAGTTATGCGATATAGAAATTGATAGCCTGACTCCCGGGCTAGCGGGCTCAAGATTGTGCTTCTATTATTTCGTGACCTGCAAACAGATTCCCTTCATGCCCTATTCTGTGTTACACATTTTTTCACTCAATTTTTTCGAGGAATACAATTTTACCTTCAGGTCCTCATGTTTCTTGAGTATCCCTTCACACCCTATTTCATATTCCATCTCCTTTGAGCCTGTATGTGACATCCAGAACAATTATGAACAATATACAATGCATATTCTTATTTAGTCATTCTGATGTTCATTTACACATGCTTGCATCATAAAAAGTTGGACAAGTGACATGGTCATGAGTAGTCAATCATTGCAAACATCAACAAATGACAAGGACAAAGGTAAATATTCATACATTGTGCTCTTTCTATGTTTACCAAACAAATATCCTGAGCTATTTATTCATATATGCCATGATAAATTTGTTGATGTCATTTGCAACACATGCTTCACAGTTCACAAGAAGTATCGACGAGCACAAGTGAAATGCCCAAGATAGTGAAAGATCCGTAGAATAAGAGGTATGGTTAAAAAACTCTGACCTGCATACTTCATCCAAGTTGTGCGTCTACTTGTACATTTATGCCAAAAAAAAAGAAAACAAAAAAATGATGCAGACTGCCATTCACATTACTTTTTCTGTTCAAAAAAGGTCACCAGGTCTAAACTTATAACACCTAATATACTATCGATAGAAGGCTTGAACAGTCACCAAACTGGACAAGTGTTCATCGGGGACATAATGGTCGTGTATAACACCTACTTAGACAATGCAAACAAAACTAGATGCATTGTGCATGCTGACATGATAGACAAGGAAGCCATGATGACAGTCACACTGACTATCCCTACACAACTTGTCCAGAAACATGTAGAAAATATCTTTCCAAGTAATGGGATATCCATTACAAATTTTAATATATTTCCGAAAACAGTATATGACCGTGGTGATTGTGATCGGGTTATATCACTCAACGAAACAAGTATTCTGGAAAAAATTCCCATGATTTATTCAGAATATAGTTTCATACTGGACACAACAATCATCCAACTTTCATAGAGCAACGACACTTACCCAATCAGAACCATTGGTGCAGTTGTCACACTCGCGAGAAAATTTGGCTCGCAACACATTTTCCATATAAAATATGGAGAGTCAGACAACGACAAGGCAATGGTACCGTTCTCCATATCCAGTTTTGTCCTTTACTTTTACATGTTCACATATCTAAGTTATGTTACACAACTATTACATTGTTTCATGTTGCAGATGCAATTGTTTGACACCTATTCAATTTTTTTTCCTCAATGGAACAACAATTGCATAAAGGGAAATTTCCACTTATTCTCTTCAAAAATATAACAAAGAAAAGAGATGTTAAAGAAATGATATTTCACACAACCCAAGCAACATTTGTAACATAATTGCAAACATATATAGTACAGGATCTCAAGAAACTAACTAGCTCGACAACTGTTGTTCTTATACATCTACAATTCCATCCACACTTTGCTCATAAAAATTGCCTTGAACAATTTTCTGCATCTTTTTTTGTTGTACAGTTGTATATTATATTGTTCAATATATTAACTACTATGCTCACGTGCACAATTTGAAGGTGTTTTGGTTGTAGCGAATGTGTGATGGACCCCCTTCGAGCCTGTATATGCCAAATGAAACTCTCCTGCTACTTCCTTTGCTTTCATAAATGATGGCACAATTGATTGCCTATGATGCAATAAAAATATGCCCTTACATATATAGACATTGCCTCAACGCTGCCATATGAACCCTCAACAACACAATTGTACATTGTACAGTTAGACAATCTTTGTTACAAGATGTGCTTCCTAGGTTAGAAGAATTTCCATATGAAGTATACCTAAAGAAAAAGGCAAACAATGTTTACATGTTACGCGACTTTTGCTTCCATATAAAATTTACAATAAATGAGGGCAATACCATACTGCATATCGACTGAACCAAAAAAAATAAAAATCATATCAAGCGTTGACATGAATTGAAACAATATCATTTGTATTTGTCCATGCTACCCAATGAGGATATGAATAGATTTTTGCAGTGCCATGGCAAATTGAACTGGAAGCGCATAACATTGTTCAGTCCAAGAATGAGAAGCATGAGGAAAGACTTCATACAAAGTATCCAACTGTGAATAAATCAGGTCCATCCTTAGAGCCGTCAAAATGGGTTGCTCCTCTAAATGGAACCATCATGAATTTTCAATAATATTGCAAATTTGGCATTGTTCGAACTCCATTAAGTTAAATGCTGACACTCTTTTCTAGAGCTAGTAATGTTAGAACATTGTCAGGTCAATGTGGTCTTGGTTCATATTAATATCAGAAGGAAATGTTCATAGTGATCTTGGTTCATTGTAATATATTAATCAACAAATTTATTGGTGCCCATTTAGGGATTTGGTTATAGATGGGATACAATGGCCAATCTCCACTGATTTTTTCCTGTCTTGTGTTTGGTAGAGTTTTGGTCAAGTGCTTTTGTGTTTTAGTTCAAGGTTCTCATGGGCCTGGTTTTTGAATTATGGCTGGATGATACATTCATGATATTAGTGGTTTTTCTATGATCTTAAATAATATACAAGACCTACTTTTCCTTTTAATGTAAKCTCTGTGAAGCAAATGTAATACGTAGTTCATTTTAGCACTTTTACTTGATCGATGAAATTAGAAAAAATCATCTTTAGAAATATTTTGAAATAAAAGGATATATCCTATGTGAAGTCCAATGGAACTATGATAACAACCACAAAAAATCAAAATTAAAATTTGTTGTTGTTATACTTACGGTGAAGTTGACAGTACAATAATTTTACTTGAACATCCCAAAATTGATTTTATTGTAGCTTTTCGATGCTTCTCTTATGCAAACACATCCTAGAAAGTATAACCATGACTCACTTTCTCTATTCCTTGATTGAAAAGACTGTTCACCTATCCAATGCACTTCATATTTACTGTTAATACCATCAATGGATATTTGTTAAGACCAATTCCCGCTTCTGAAAATTTCCCTCCCCTTTCTTTTTTCCCTCTACTTTCCCTTTCTGGTTACTTAGTCGTTTTTCGAAAAATGTCTAAGTGCACGGGTTGGCGGATTCACGTGTTCAAATTTCCACTGATTTTTTTATATCATGAGTCTGACCAACCGCTTCTCCATTCCATACTCACCAACTTTTCAATTGCGGGTTCCCCGTTAGGCGGGCTCAACATTGCGATTCCATTGTTCCGCCCCCTAAAAACAACACCCAAACTTCCCCGATATACAAATTGACAGCTAAATTCCCCTTTCTTTTTCTCCTTTACTTTCCCTTTCTGGTTACTTTGTCATTTTTCTAAATATGTCTCATTCTTTTATATCACAAGTCTGACCGACCACTTCCTCATTCCATACTTGGCCACTATTTCCATTGTCGGTTCTCGGGAAGGCTTTCTCAACATTGTTCTTCCATTGTTTCATGACCTACAAACAACACCCGAAGTTCTGTGATATACTAATTGACCGCCAAAGTCCATCATCATTCCATGTTTCGTGTTACACATTTTGCAGTCAAAATTTTGGAGACATAAAATTTGACCATCGGGCCCTCACGTCTCAGTATAACTTGCGACCCTATTTTGAAGCACGACTGACCACTTTCCATACTTGGCCATTTCTTGGAATCTCTTTTGTTGGTTGGTGGGTTCATGAAATGTCCAATGCTTAATATCTCTTCTCCATCCCCACCACCTTCACACTTCTTTATAGATATGCAATTATTAAGCTTTAATGATATTATTTCATCATGTAGGAATAGTTAAGATTTCATTAATGTCCGAAAGGTTGGAGGAGATCTGTGATTAATATGAATTAAACCAAGATTTGTGGAGGGTTGTATTATCCCTTCCAAGTGTTCATTTCAAGCATCATGGAATATATTTCATGCGTTATATGGTTGGAGGCTTCATGAAATCTCCAATCCTTAATCGCTCTTCCCCATCACCGCCACCTTCGCACTTTTTTCTAAGTATGCAATTAGTAAGCGTTAATGGTAACAACTCATTACGCAGGAACCCTAGAAATTGTCATTAATGAACGAAAGGGTCAAGGAGATCTCCCATTGATATGCATTAAACCAATATTTACGAAGGGTTATATTATCCCTTCTGAATGTTCATTTCAAACATCATCTGGAGAAAACAGATGTTCTCGTTAACTTATGGCAGCATTTCGACAACAATTTTGTCCAGATACAGTAAACACCTTCAGGCATGATGACCAGAAATTCCAATGGTCCAGGGCATATTATTACTATTCGTCTCCTTCTACCTAGAAGCAAAGAAGGAGATGGTCCCTTGGTGCATCGAGAGGTATATTTCAAGACAAATAATTCCAAGGCAACTCCCCCTTCTCAGATAACCCTCCCCTACATTGATGGTCGACGCAGAGGTTGATGCGGTCTATTTCAAGCCGGAAGAAGATGATCTGATGGACGATGATACGACGATGGATGATGGAAATGAATACTTTGTTCCCACTCCTATGCTGAAATTGAAATCCACCATAATGAGGGGAACTTCTCATCTCGACGATGGCAGCCCTAACAATACTAAAGGAAGGGGTTTCAGAAAATAAACCGATGTTGAATACAATAGTCGCTTTGCAGCTCGAGAGTTTGAGTCTCTCGACTCGGATGGCGGTCCTCACCCTCATAGATTTATCCTTTCCCATTTTTAGGGTTTTGGATTGGGTTTAGATTTGTCCCTAGTGCAAGCTATGTCCCTGAAGACTTTGACTATAAGGAAATGGTTTCTTGGTGCACCGAAATATATATTTCAAGCCAAAGAATTATTCAACTCTGAGACCACTCTCCTCTCTGGATATAAAATTAACATCTTAGGGGGTGAGGACCATAACTCCTAGTGGTGCAAGGCATATTCCTACTACTCATCCCCATCTACCCAAAATGAAGTAATTTGGACCTTTGGAATCGCTCATGTAACCTGTTTCCCTGAAGTATTTTCCTGTAAGGAGGTGGTCTCTTGGTCCCCTTCCACCCAAACGGAAGTAATTTGGACCCCTGGAATTGCTCATGCAGGTTGTGTCCTTGAAGTCTTTGACTATAAGGAGGTGGTCTCTTGGTGTGTCCTCACTTTCTATTTCAAGCTCTTCCGCTTTCCCTACAACGTTTTTTCTGTTCTTCCTCATGGGAATCTTGTGAGAACTATCAATTTTACCGCGAGGAGGGTTCTTATATCCTCCTGATTTTGAATAATTTTGGGTTTCTTTATTACTGGGGTGGTTGGTTGGAACGATGCTCTAGGATGTCGTACTCTTGGAAGTGGTAGCGGGGGATTGGACACTCTTCTCACCAAGGCCTTTTCCCTATTGTTTGTACAATTCAGTGGTGCTTTGCAATGTCTCTAGGTCACCAACGTCAGGAGCAAGAGTGTTGTTGACCTGTTTCAAGCCAAAGAATTATTCCACTGCAGAATCACTCTCATGTTTCTTTGTCACCTCAGGTATTCTGCAAGATGTTGATATTGGTGCAACCAACATTGAACTTCAGAGGAGAAGACTGCAAGGAGTTCCTAAAAAAACATGATAATCATTTTTGTATGCATGTTCGAGAGCTTGTCGATGGCTCCTGCATGTTGTCGCACTAGATGAACAACACATAATCGTATGCATGTTTTTTTTTTTTTTTTGTAACTCCTCTACATGTATTTATGACAAATATGTTCAATGCTTCGGTGCAAAGAAGTCAGTCCAATGTCTAGGGATAAATATATATTACCCACTATTTTTTTTTTATATATTTACGATTAAAAAATTTCCTTGGAATCTCGGTTGGTGCTTCTTTGTTGGATTTAACACCTCTTCTCTTTTGCATGGTTCGATAGTCTTGTAATTATTAAATATTGTATTAACTCAAGTAATTTGATCAAATATGGAGAATTGAACAATTATATGACAATGCATTGTGTCGATCACATGAGGCTCCTATGGAAACATAAATGAATTTCACACAATTTCAAACCAACATTCAATTCCATCCATAATGCAGATAGAACATAGCAACACTAATTCACGGTACAGGAGTTGGGGCCCCGCCCAAGAAGTTTCGTTCTCATATAAACCTTGCCAAGAGGACGATATATTATTTCCCTCTCGCTTCCTTGATTCCTTTACTCCCAAAGGAAACATTTTATTGGTTGTCCATCCCCTGGCCTCTATTTGAGCACTTTTACTTTATTAATGAAATTACCAAATTTCTTCTTCGCAAATATTTTGAAAAAAAAATGATATATGCTAGCTGAAGTCAAATGGGGCTATGAAATCAACCATGATACTAAAATTCAAGTTCTTTGTTGTTATACTTACGATCAAGTTGTCAGTACAATATGTTTATTTCTAGATATGCAATTATTAAGCTTTAATGCTAACAACTCATCATGTAGGAAGTATAATACTTAAACTAATATTTCAAGGCATTAAACAATGTATCAAGAACACAATTACTCACACAAGTTGCAATAAAAACTAATCTTGGACAAAGAATTTGATCACACCCTTTTTAATGATACAAGCACAATAGAAAATGAGTAAGTGGACAAAATATTGGACTAGAAAATGATGATTTTGCAACAATGGGGCTTGTTTGAGACCAATTCCTGCTTATGAAAATTTCCCTCCGCTTTTCTATTTTCCCACTCTCTTTTATCCCCTTCTTTTCCATCTTCTATAATTATTAACCAAATTCCCCTTTGTTTTTCCCATCTACTTTCTCTTTCTGGTTACTTAGTCATTTTTCCAAAAATGTCTAACTGCGCGGGTTCCCGGACTCACTGGTTCAAATTTTCACTCATGCTTTTATATCACGACTCCGACAGACCACTTACCCATTCCATACCTAGCCACTTTTTCGATCTCGGATTTTTGGGTAGGTGGGCTCTAGATTGCACTTCCATTGTTCCGTGACCTGCAAACAAGACCTGGAATTCAATGATATGCAAATTGACTGTTAGACTCCCACATCATCCCCTCTTTCGTGTTACACATTTTTCACTCAAAAGTTCCAAGACATACAATTTAACCGTCGGGGCCTCATGTCTCTTGGGGAACCCTTGTCACCCTATTTTGAAACTCATCGGACCTCTTTCCATACTTGGCCATTTCTTGGAATCTCTTTTGTGGATCGTCAGGTTGGTGAGCTCATGAAATCTACAATTCCTAATCCCTGTTTCTTGTGCCCGCCACCTTCACACTTCTTTCCAAGTATGTGAGTTTTAATGCTAAAAAAACATCATGCAACAACTGTAAAGATTGTCATTAATGAGCAAAAGGCTCGAGGAGACAATCACACTGACTATCCCTACACAACTTGTCCAGAAACATGCAGAAAAGAGCTTGCTAGGTAATGGGATATCTATTACAAATTTCAATATATTAGCGAAAATGAATCTGACCTACCTTTTCCCTATTCCATACTTAGCCACTTTTTCGATTACGGGTTCTCGGATAGGCAGGCTCAATATTTCACTTCCATTGTTCCGTGACCTGCAAACAACACCCAGAGTTCCGCGATATACAAACTGACTATTGGACTACCCCATCATGCCCTCTTCAGTTTTACGTGTTTTTCACTTAAAACTTTCGAGCCATAGAGTTTGACCATTGGGCCCTCACCCCTCCTGAGTATCCCTTGTAACCCTATTTTGAAGCATGACCAACCGCTTTCCATACTTAGTCATTCCTTAATTGCTCTTCTTCGTCCACGCCACCTTCACACTTGTTTCTAAATATGCAATTAGTAAGTTTTAATTCTAACAACTCATCATGTAGGAATTGTAAAGATTGTCATTAATGAGCGAAAGGCTCGAGGAGATCTCCCATTAAAACACATCAAACCAAGATTTGTGGAGGGTTATATTATCTCTTCCGAGTGTTCATTTCAAACATCATGGAATGTCTTTCACGAGTTGTCAGGTTAGAAGGTTCACGAAATCTCCAATCCTTAATTTCTCTTCGTCGTACCCACCAACTTCACACTTCTAAGTATGCAATTACTAAGCTTTAATGCTAACAACTCATCATGAAACAACCATAGAGATTGTCATTAATGAGCGAAAGGATCGAGGAGATCTCCCATTCAAAGGCATTGGACCAAGATTTGCGAAGGGTTATATTATCCCCTCCAACTGTTCATTTAAAACATCGTCTGGAGAAAACGAATGTTCTCGTAAACTTATGGCACCAAATCAACAAAAATTTTGTGGAGATATAGTGAACATATTCGAGTGTGAGGACCAGAACTTCTAGTGGTCCAGGGAATACTCTTACTACTCATCCCCTTCCTCCCAGAACGAAGTAATTTGGACCTTTGGAATTTCTCGTGCAGGCTGTGTCCCTGAAGTTTTTGACTATAAGGAGCTTGTCTCTTGGTGCCCTGAGAGATATATTCCAGGCTAGAGAATTATTCCACTGTGGGACCACTCTCCTATTTCTTTGTCACCTTGGGTCTTTCACAAGATGTTAAAATTGTTGGAGCCAACATTGACCTTCAGAGGAGAAGACTGCAAACAGTTCCTAAAAAATCATGATAACGGGTTGGACCTCTTTCCCAAGTTCCTGGAAGACCCTGACAACAATTCTTAAACATATCACAAGGTTTCAGGTTAGTTCATTTAGAAATTCATTTCAGGAAATTGCCTGGTTGTTTACAAGAATCCACAATAAGTATTTCCCACATGATTCTTTATATTTTGTATTTCACAGTCAAGGGAAAAACCATTTTTGATTGGGGGAAGCTAAGTTCCATTGAAATTTGTTCCAAATTGTCATGATTCAAAGAGGAGAAGAAATTTTATATGTCATCCTACTTGGTTCTCGCGATAGTGCATTGATGTTCGTTTCCAAAATTGTCTATGTCCAAGAAGGTATACTGTGAATTCAACCTAGTAACCTTCTGGTACCATGCCTTGTGGAGGCACAGGGCCTCCCATTGTTTTTATGAGGTTTTTAATGACTTTGTCTCATTTTTCAAAGATTTATTGTTAGGAAAGGATGCTCCTCGCATGTCTAACTAGGAAACCAAGTTTTTGGAAAGGAAGAGGACACTTGAACAAATGGAGAATTATAGTGTGATAATTATTTTTGGCTCCAAGGAAAATCCGACTTTCCTTCCATGTCACATTATGGACAGAATGATTGTTATAGAAATAATAAGGCAATACAACTACTAGTTGCATTTTTTCCATGAGAAGAGAAAAAAATAGTTCATTCCTCTGCCTTGGAAAGTCGGGGACTTCGTGATCCAGATTTATGTAGGAACACAACGAAATATAGAAATAAACATAAACGCAGAGATGCAACGGAAATAAGACTTCATTTCATTAATAACAAATGACTGAAATATGCTTACAGACAGAATGGAAATAAACTAGCTAGGGCATTGGTAGCTTATCTCT
>SNQJ01S0025405.1:90442-102628 GCA_010110895.2 Picea sitchensis
CAATCTATCATTTACATTCATTGACCTCTTCCTGCAGGTCCATTTACATCACATATTCATACTTATGAGTTTTGCCATAGTCCTTGGCCAGTTCAGTTATATTTACAATCTGGGGGAAACAGGGTGTTACAGTAAGGAAAATAATGTTTTTATGGCTATGATTGAGGATTCTTTTGAAGAAGAGGTTGATGTTTCTCATGTACCTGATCTATCCCCGCTAGTTGATTTTAATCGTCCCTATGATCCACTAGAAGTTGAACCACTTATTTCCCTAAATTCACTCACTTGTTTCTCTACACCTCAAACTCTCATGTTAATTGGTAGCATTAAGAACCAGAAAGTCATCATTCTCATTGATAGTGGCAACACCCATAATTTTATTCATCGCTACATTTCCCAATAAGTCAATTTCTATATTCCTCTAGTTAATAATTTCCAAATCATGATTTTCAATGGGGGTTCCATGAAATGTGGAGGGCGGTGTGAAAATGTGCACCTACAAATTGGTCATTACCATGTGAAATATCATATTTTTGTTATTGACATGGGTAGTTGTGACATTGTACTTGGTATTGAATGGTTACACACTCTCATCCCTATCACCATGGATTTCCATAAATTAACCATGCAATCCTAGTAGGAGGGCCAACAACACCAGTTCCAAGGCATCATAACAGGGTCACCAAAGATCATCAATTCCCACCGAATGGAAATCATCCTCAGAAAAGGTCATTATGGTATTATTTACCAACTTGTTGGCCCTTGACCAAGTTTTGGGAGATTCTTGGTCATGTTGACCTATTTTGGACTTCGACATCCTGTCGAAGGAGGAACGCAAGACGAAGCGAAGATCATAGGATCTTGGTCCCTTTTTGGGTTTTTGCGATTATGTAATGGGATTGGGATGTCGGCCCATGGGTTTACCCATGCTTAGGCCTATTTTGTAATATATAAATAGATGTTTAGGCAATGTAAGGGAGAGCATCTATGTGGTGTTAGGCCTCTAGTCAGATGTAAATGTATGCTAAGTGCAAGTAGAGTCTGTACGTGCTTTGTGCATGACTGCAAGAGACTTGCAGATCTAAGTGCAAGTGGTTGTAACAGACGGTGGAAGGCTTTGTGCTGTAATGCAAGGAAGAAGGATCTAGCGAGTTGTGCATATCTTTTTTCCTATGCAGAGAAGAGTTATGCGGCTCTATGCATGTAACCTATTGAATAAGCTAATAAAGAAGAAGATTTGGTGGACGTAGCCCCAGGGTGGGGGTGAACCACGTAAATACTGTGTTACTCTGCTCTGTGTGATTTTCTGATGCATTTATATGTTATTTTCTAAGTGCCTTGAGATGATTAGATAAATCTACTTATGCTTAGTGCTATTGATATGTGAGAATGTTAGATCTAATCTGTATGAATATGCTTAGTTCTTGATCTGCTAGATCTGATCTATTTACCTATGCTAAGTTCTTAAATACATTAGATCAGTGTGAATGTTGCGAAGCTCTGTTTTATCAGATAAGTAGATATTGATTGCATATTGAGGAATTGACTGTGCTAAGTGCCCTATTAAGTATCATAATCACAGATATGTGTCCCAGCTAAGGCTGCAAACACTTGATTCTCACAACCACCCTTGCCTCTACCTCGGTTGAGACTTCATCTTCTTTGCAGGTGTTGCCGAAAGGGTCGGTAGTTGGGGTTTTGTTGGTGCATTATTGTAGCGTTGAACCGTAGGTATGCCCCTGTGCCAACAAATGGTTCCATTGTTGATACCTGAAACTTTGATTGTTGGGAACTGAGAAAGAAGAATCTTTGTGCAAAGATTCATCCTAAAGTTGTGAAAGCTTCGTCTGTAGATCTATTTCCCTAGTGCCCAATATTTTACTTAACCTATGAAACTTTGTGCCTAGAGGAAGGTCAGATCTGAAGGAAAGAGTTCAGATATGAAGAAAATAGGTCAGATCTGAAGAAAAGAGGTAAGAACTGTAAGATTCATGCTCTGATAAAGGTAAGAATAGTAGAAAAATTCTAGATCTGAAATCTTTGTACTCTGTAAAAGTAAGATAAGTGGAAATTTGTGTTTCTAAAGTATGGATCTAGGTATGTTTTATAGGTTTTGTCCTTTCTTGAAAACTAGGGCACTAATAGATGAAAGAAGGCTTGATATGAGTAGATCTGATAAGAATAGTGAAAGATATGTTATACCTATAGAAAGAATGTTTGGACTAACAAATGGATGCAAGATCCTAGAAAGAATTTGTTGTAGGTTAGCTTCTATGATCCTAGCGCGTAGTATAGGAGAAGATGGGGATCATTTAAAATAAAGAGAGGATTAACCCTCTATATAGTTGTATATGACCAGGACATATTGCTAAGGAATGCCTTGGAAGAGGACCTAGCTATCTTTGTTGCAAGGCTATGGACCATGAAGTGTTGGATTGCCCTAGAATGATTGCTAAGATTGAAGTAATGAATTTGAACAAAGAAAACCCTAAGGCAGATCCAGAAATGGAAAAATCCCAGAAAGAATCAGAGAAAGTATTGTTACAGATGAAAGAAACCCTGAATGACCACCGACATGTTAGATTATTAGAGATATTTAAAGAAAAATAATGCATCGAAGAAAGAATAGGAGACTTCGACATTGACTGTGTTCTGGATGAAGAAACACATGTGAATATCATGATAGAGAGAACTTGGGAAGCTATAGGGAGGCCTGTTGTGATTCCTTCATTAGGAGGAGTAGGATTATTCAGAGGAAAACTAGTAAACCTATGTGGAAGGCTTACTCAGATACCTATGAATGCCAATGGAACTTCGATAGAAGAATATTTTGAGATTATTAAATTTATTGAAGACAATGCCCCGTTTACCATGTTACTAGGAAAATCTTGGATTGATAGAGATCAAGCCATATCAAAGGAAGAAGAAGAAGTTTTGGAGAAAAAGAAACAAGATTTAAAATATTTCATGACCAGAAGGATCTCACACTTGATTGAAGAACAGGAGAACAAATCAAAGCTATTTAACACTAGAGACCCATATGTCGAAGCTGCAATGACATTACAAGACCCAAAGAAGACTGAAGTACCTATCCCAGATAAAGAAGAGGTATTACCCCTGAATCCTACGAAAGAATCTCGACAACGCGCAGTGACTATGTCAAACGAAGATAAGAATCAGAATGGAAAAAGACATACCGAGACAAAGCTCACTGGAAAGAAGGCTAGAAAGATAAGTAAGAAGAGGGATAAGATTGAAAAGTTACAGAAAGTTCCAGAGGGAACTTCGCAAGAGGAAAATTTGCAAAATCGAAGCTTCGCTGGGATATTAGAACAATGACACATCGCACTTCGCCATGGAAAAGAAATATAGTCATTGGGGACATTATAATCGTTTGATTGCCACCCCGAATGGGTAGAAAGCCATTTAAGGCTTGACACTAGACCGTTGGAATACACCATAACGAACCTAACAGAGTTAATGAAGGCTTCATACCCATTGCAAGAGACCCATTGTCGAGTTACCTATTTATCCCATTGCGCCATGCACTGAGAACACTTTTTCTAACCAAGAGTTTGAGCCCGCAGACTAAGTGAATTGTATACAATGATCATTGCGCTCTTGTTGCTTATTCTAGTGTAGTGTCTAAGTTAATTTGAACTCGATCTAATTAATCCCAAGCGCGGATGTCCGACGAGCTCAACATAATCGAAGAATCAGTGAAAGAAGTAATCCTTGACTTGATGACTAAAAGAGTCATGTCGGAGAGAGGATTATCCACAGGTGTACAAGCATCATCCACGAGAGGACTTCCAGCCTCTTCATCAACTTCTCAAGTCGGACCATCCCGACCATCAGATGAGAAGAAAACTAAGCATAGGGATGATCTCGTGAATGCTAAGTTGATTTTGAGCATATTACCCACCTATATACAACCTCTCAGTGGTGCAATAAATCGTGACAGTGTGCCCAGAGACTTTGAGTACACCTTGGTCACTGCATACTTCCTAAAGGGGATACGCGCAGTTCACACAGATCAAGAAAAGATTGCAGCGTTGAAGTTTAGAGACTTCAACCTTGATGACAGGAAGGTCTACAACATGCTCACCCCACATAAGTACCTGACTAGAACAAAGGGAAATAATTAAAGATCGTCCCTCAGTCATGGACTATGAACCTCGCGCAGTCTACACTGCTCAACATTATGAATATTCCTCACTTCGAAAGACACCAAGAGGTTAATGCATGTGTCAAGTTGTTGTTGTCTTGTTACCATGGTAGATACTTATGGTTAAACTTATGTATCATATTGGATCCAACGTTGATTAATTGGATCACAGGGATAAGTATGCAAGGCCATGACCCCAAGGATTTTTATCCCAGAAAATCCATGGATCGTGCTCTTGCATAGAGGATCAAGGACACCTACGGTGATGTCAAGAAGGGCACGTGAGGCTACAAGGTAGCTTCTATCCAGAGTGGCACAATGTGCCTCTCCTGTCAATTGATCACAAGAAAGTTAGTACAAAAGAACCGACCCATCCAAGTCACTGGTTTTGTAGTCGACCTCGCAGGGAAGTGCGCGGAGGGATTACAAATGAATTCAGCGTAGTACCTGGTGAACCAATTAGAACTTGACTGCAGAGAATCCCAAGATCAAGGGTACGAATTTCATTTCAGCTGGCTATTGATCCTGATCGCTTTAATTTCCTAGGAGATGTCGGAAGGTGCGACCTTCCTAGACATTGATCCCTTTGAACCTTTCTCCATGAAGTTTAGTACATTGTGGTATTCCAGTGACATGAATAAGCAATGGAGGCCAAATTTCATGTTCCACACATACTACAACTAGTTGAAGGTATCCATCTAGTCTGAGCCTTGCATGACTCTGAATACTTTACATAGGTCCCGACCTTTGATGAAGTTCAACGCTGATAGTTATTTCATTTATATCACAGCACACGCCGATGGACATAAGAAACAATTGCAATCCTACTACAAACTGATGGAGGAGGACTTGGAGGATATCACCAAGGAATGGTCGGTGGACCTCCTTATTCCAGCAGACCCTGTGGAGATATCGGACATAGACATCCCAGAAACTGCGTCGGTTACATCTAGACCTAGAAACATAAATAAGACTGAAGAGGTCCAAGATTTAGATAGTACATCCGTGAATACTACTTCCATCTCACTAGAGAAAGGGGGTGATGGAGAATATATAGATGGCACAGAAGATAAGAAAAGGAAAGGTGAGGTAACACCGCCTAGAGACGAGGAGGACCCCTCGAAGAAGTTGAAAGAAACAATGACCAAATCGCAGACTATCCTCACCCTAGATGACTTCGATTTCATCGTAGAATCCCTAAACTATGCTTTGCTAGAGATAGCAGAGAAGCAAGAGGCTAAGCAGGAGAATTTGTACAATGGAACTAAGGTTGAGATCCAAGGGGTGCAGCAGGAACTATAGTCCAGCCGCGCAGTCTCCACTACACCTTTTCCATTAGGAACACTAGAACTGGGAGATGAGCCAGATCAACTCCAACGAATAACTGATATAGTCGAAGCTCGCCTTTGATGAGCGCAAGAGGAAACAACAAAAGACACCTAGGATTTGACACAATTACAAGGAGTACTTGTCGAACAATGCAATGCTGCAGAACAGGAAAATCTTTCTCTCCAAGTGAAGTGGGATGAAGAAAAAACACAGCTGCAATAAGGCAAGGAACAGTTGTTGGCAGAGAAACTTGCAATAAAGGAAGTGGTCAACAGAGAACTTCGCTCTATGACAGTCGTATAAATAAAGGGAGAGGGTCAAGTCACGAAGAAAGTAGATCAGCTCGTAGAATCCATCCAACAGCTCCAATAGCGCATAGAAGATTTAGAACTACGCACTATACCCGAGACCCTGCAGGATGTAAGGGACCAACGAGAAGCAACTTCTCACAACGTAGTTGACAGAATAAAATCTCTTTCCCTAGAATGCAAGCAGCTAAGTAAACACAACGCCCAAACATACGATAACCTCACTGAGAATCTGGAATTGTAGGCACTGGAGTTGCAGCTCAAGGAAGTGAAGCAACATGCAGACACACTATAGGTGCAGTTGAAGGCCCTTTTGGTCGTAGAAAGAATGAAGTGGTCTCAAGAGAAGCGCACCGCCCAACAGCAGATCCATATGATTCAAAGGAAAGTTATGGAAGTCACTCAACAGCTCCAACCAGTACAATATAAGGCATGCCAATTGTTCACAGAGGTCGAGAGCCAAGGAGCAGAGATAGAATAGGTTGTCACCACAATAGAACAATGCCTAGAAGGGCCAGTGAATGATGCAGTAATATAGGAGTTCATCGAGAAAGAGGTTGTAGCACATCGGCAAGTCAAAGTAGCTCGAGCCAAGATTGAGGCGTTTGAGGCATAACTAGTCAGACTAGAGTGACTTAGGATGAGTCACATGTGAGTGTTGGGGACTTGTTGGCCCTTGACCAAGTTTTGGGAGATTCTTGGTCATGTTGACCTATTTTGGACTTCGACAACATGTCGAAGGAGCAGCACAAGACTAAGCGGAGATCACGGGATCTCGACCCCTTTTTGGGTCATTTTTGGTTTTTTGGGATTATGTAATGGGATTGGGATGTCGTCCCATGGGTTTACCCATTCTTAGGCTTATTTTGTAATATATAAATAGATGTTTAGGCAATGTAAGGGAGAGCATATATGTGGTGTTAGGCCTCTAGTCAGATGTAAATGTATGCTAAGTGCAAGTAGAGTCTGTACGTGCTTTGTGCATTACTGTAAGAGACTTGCAAAGCTAAGTGCAAGTGGTTGTAACAGACGGTGGAAGGCTTTGTGATGTAACGCAAGGAAGAAGGATCTAGTGAGCTACGCAAATATTTTGTCCTATGCAGAGAAGAGTTTTGAGGCTCTGTGCATGTAACCTATTGAAGAAGCTAATAAAGAAGAAGAGGTGGTGGACGTAGCCCCAGGGTGGGGGTGAACCATGTAAATACTGTGTTACTCTGCTCTGTGTGATGTTCTAATGCATTTATATGTTATTTTCTAAGTGCCTTGAGATGATTAGATAAATCTTCTTATGCTTAGTTTTATTGATATGTGAGAATGTTAGATCTGATCTGTATGAATATGCTTAGTGCTTGATCTGCTAGATCTGATCTATTTACCTATGCTAAGTTCTTAAATACATTAGATCAGTGTGAATGTTGTGAAGCTCTGTTTTATCAGTGAAGTAGATATTGATTTCATATTAAGGAACTGACGATGCTAACTACCCTATTAAGTATCATAATCAAAAATATGTGTCCCAGCTAAGGTTGCATACACCTGATTCTCACAACCACCCCTGCCTCTACCTCAGGTGAGACTTCATCTACTTCGTAGGTGTTGTTGAAAGGGTTGGTAGTTAGGGTTTCCTTGGTGTGTTATTGTAGCATTGAACCCTGGGTTTTCCCCTTTGCCAACACAACTTCATTCCATTCAGGCGGTTGACACACCCTCTGTCCATTCCGACATCCAATCTATCCTATCCCAACTCCAAGCTATGTTTCAAACACCCTAGGGACTTCCCTCTTCTCAAGGTGTCCATGATCATTCCATTCCTCTCATTTTGGGCAGTCTTCCTCCAAATTCTCTCCTTTATCGTCATCCCTTCGCCCAAAAGAATGAAATTGAGAATATTGTTCAAGAACTGATATAAGTTGGTGTTATTTATCCAAATACCAACCCCTATTCTTATCCAATTGTAATGGTACTCAAGAAAAAAGATACTTGGCACATGTGTCTTGATTTTCACACCCTCAACGAACTCACAATCAAAGAAAAATTTCCCATTCCTGTCAATGATGACATTTTGGATGAATTAAGTGTTGCTCATTGTTTTACCAAACTTGATATCCAATCTGGCTACCACCAGATTTGTATGAAAGAAGAAGACATTACCAAGACTCCATTATGAACTCATGAGGGTCACTATGAGTTCTTGGTTATGCCATTTGGCCTCTGTAATTCTCCCTCCACTTTTAAAAGTGTCATGAATCATGTATTTCATCCTTTCCTTCGTCATTTTTTCCTAGTTTTCTTTGATGATATCCTCATCTATAGAAAAACTTTTCAAGCCCATCTTTCCCATGTGGATCAAGTTCTACAACTACTATCTCAGCACAAACTTTTTCTTAAGCAATCTAAATGTTCTTTTGGATCTATTAATGTCAATTCTCACTTCTGAAATTTCCCTCCCCTTTCCTATTTTACCAAATTATTTTCTCCATTTATTTTCCCTCTTCTATACTTACATGTTTTACGCTTTTCTTTTTTCCCTTCTACTACCCCTTTCTAGTTCTACACTTAGTCACATTTTTTTAGACGATGAGTTCTGGGTTGGAGGACTTACGGTTTCTCACCTCCATCTATAAATTCACATCACGAGTCCGACCAACCATCGTGGTATTCCATACTTAGCCTATTTTATGATCGTGGGTTCCCAAGTTCGTGAGATCAAACTCTCATGCTCCCATGTTCTGTGATATACATATTGCACCAAAACGTTTCTTGATCTACATTTTGATCCCCGTGCTCCCCAAAATTCCAAGTCTCATTTCTCCTACGATGAGTCCATCTGACCACTGCTCCATTCTATACTTAGCCAATTTCACACCTTATACGGTCGCAGACTCCTGGGTTCCTGGGTTCACAAAAGTCTCAAATCATATTTCATTCTCGTTCATCCCTGCCACCCTCGTGCCCTTCCCAATCCACATATACTATGATTTTAATGCTAATAAATTAACATACATGTTTGAAAGGATTTTCATTAATAAGCAAAAGGCTCAAGGATATATCCTATTAAAACGTATTAAAACAAGATTTACGGAGGATTATATTACCCCCCTCCTTTGTTCATTTTAAACATTATCTGGAGCAAGGGAACGTTCTCATCAACTTATAGAAGCAACTCGATAACAATTATGTTGATATACATTGAATATTTTTGGGTGCGAGGACTAGAGTTTTTAGTGGTCCAGAGCATATTCCTGCTACTCATTCCCTTCTACCCAAAAGGAAGTAATCGAAATGTCTGGAATTTCTTGCACAGGTTGTGTCCCAAAAATATTTGACTGTAAGGAGCTGGTCACCTGGTGTGTCAAGATATATATTCCAAGCCATCAGACTATTCAGTTGTGGGACTATTCCCTTGTCTCTCTATCGCCTCAGGTATTCCGTAATATGTTGAGACTTCCTGAGCCAACACTTACCTTCAAGGGAGAAGATTGTAGGGAGTTCTTAAAGAAGCATGACAATGGATTGGAACTCTTAAGTGAATTCCTAGATAACCGAGTGGTCGTCCTCGAGGACATCACGAGATTGTAGGTTGTCTCATTTAAAAATTCTTTACGATAAATTGCATGGATTTTCATGAGGATAACAGGAAAAGAAACTACAACCATCATCTCCTGGATGATTCTTTACATTCTATATTTTACGGTCAAAGAACATGCCATCTTTGATTGGGGTAAGTTTATTTCCACTGAAGTCTCTTCCCAATTATTGCAATACAAGAGGAAGAAGAAATTATTTATGTCATCTTATTTGGTTTTCGCGATAGCGCATTGCTGTTAGTTCCTGAGATTATCTATGTGTAAGAAGGTAAACTACAAATTAGACCCTGTAACCTTCTGGTATCAAACATTATGGAGGCACAAGACCTCCCAACATTTTTATGATGTTTTTAATGATTTTGTCTCAGCTTTTAAAGGCTTGTTGTTTGGAAAGGACACTCTCTAGAGGTCTGACTAGGAGAGTAAATTCTTGGATAGGAAGGGGACACTTGAAAAAATGGATAATTATAATGTTATAAGTATTTTTGGTTCCAAGGAAAATCCTTCCTTCCTTCCATGCCACATATCTGACAAAATGTTTGTTGTTGAAATAACAAGGAAGTACAACTATTGGTTGCATTTTTTCCCTAAAAAGAGAAAAAATCAATTCATACCTCTGACTTGGAAAGTTGGGGACTTCGTATTCATAAATATGAACAATATTGATGAATTCGCGGGCCACTTCCATAACCTGAATCTAAAATATGTTGAAAGAGTAAAAGGGTTCGACCCTAGTGGAATTTTTGTAGAAAATCTATTAGTTGTTGGTTTTAGCAATTCTTTAATTAATGTTATTATGAATTAGGACAAAGATAATTTCTTAGGCACTCCCGCTTGTGAAACTGGTTCCCTGGAAACAATACTCATCATGAATGATTCGTAAAATTAGAAAAGAAAAGTTCCAGGTGAGAAAAGTGCCCAATCCTCGGCAGTCACTCCAAAGAGTACAACATCTCGGATTAACTCTCCAATGACCCACCAAATTAAGAAAGTAACTCACATTTCTTCAGGCGGAGGAGGAGATAAGAACCCTCCTTCAGGAAAAATTGAAAGTTCCCATAAGCTTCCCTTGAGGAAGAAAATAAAAAACATTTTGCAAGAAGAGGAGGGACCTCGAGGTGAAAGCGACATCCACAACCTCTCCCTTGAGGATATGGAACTCAAAATTGACATCGAAAAAGTGTTCCCCAATGTCGACCAGATAGAGAACACTGCTCACAAAAATCCTCATATGGAAATAATTGAGAGTGAGACCTTCAATGAAGAAGAGTCTTGTATTTCAGAGTGTTGTTTTTTACAGCGAGTCCAAAAATTTGATTATTGAGAAAAGAGATGTAAATAATAAAAAGGGGAAATCTCATTTAGAGATTAACTTATGGAAAATGACGCCTTCCCAAATTTCCCAAATTCACCGAGCAACTGGAAATGCTCTAGATAATTCTATTGGAGGCCTTGAAGAAGAGAATGTTAGGTTAAAGGAACGAATCAAAGAATTGCAGGAAACTTTAATGCCTCTTCCAATACTTTCTAGTCCTTTAGCAATGATCGGGCCTACCACACCTGCAACAAAATTAAAAGGATCAGTAAGCATTCTCACATCATCCAGGGGCTATGTGGAGAATAATATCAAGAAAATAATGGAATTAATTACAGAGGCTTGGGAGATGTCAAAGAGAATGGTCTCTTTTGGAACGAGAGCACATGCCTTTCATGAATATTTACAAGCAGATTTGAAAAATGAACAAGGTTTTTACCTCGACACGGTTGTAGCCTTTGGTTTTAAAGTTACCAATATGACAGAGTTGAGAAGAAGAGAGGAGGATCTCCCTTCTCTGAACCGGATAAAACAACTAAACACATTCTAGAAGGAAAAGGTTAAGAATCTGAATATTATTGTCCAAGCATGCAACCAGGCCATAACCAGAAGCGAAGAATTATTCAAAAAGCTGATTGAGATAGACCTAACTGGGAGAACCAATGAGGTCCAACACCCCAAATTGATACTCAAATCATTTTTCTTAGCGAAGAAAGCATTTGACGAACAAGTTGAGATCTTTAAAGGGTTATTATTTGAAAAATTCTATGGCATTCTTGAATATAGTAAAGATGATGTGGAAAAATGGCTAGTCGACTATTCGATAAAAAATCAAGATATTGAAGAATCTTTGTGGAATATTTCTATTGATCTAAGGGACTTGGAAGGTGAGATATTCAATATAAAAATATGGCATGAAATCAACGTGTTGCCAATGAGGAGCTACATCGAGGAGTGGCTTAAAAAGGTCGTCGACAAACATACCGATGAAGGGCAAAGGACAGTTGAGACAATTCCTGTAACCGTTGATGAAAGCCATAAAAGGACATCAACGAGCAAGTGAAAAACATGAGATACCATCATAGTAAGTATATATTGATCACATATTTATGTCTTTATCAAGATCTTCATCCAGTTACTCCACCTCTATAAATAGAAAGGTTTAACTGAAGACTGATAATTTCATTTTTCTTCTTACCAGGTCATGTTTTCTTCCACCGCCCACTTTCTTCTTTCTACTAACTTCATTCTTATAAATTTTTTATTTATGGTCTGTGGGAGCCCCAATACCAGTGATTATGACAAGCGCATTTAAATTTCAAAGAATATGTATTGAACTGTATATTTTTTAGAAATTCCAAGAGAGTTATTTTGGGAACAATCTCGACCGTACTTTGTAACCTAGTTTTTCTAAATATAAAGTATTTGAGGTTGATCTATTGTTATCTTCATTTGACATGCCCATGTATCACTCTGTCA
>SNQJ01S0025406.1:4953-21507 GCA_010110895.2 Picea sitchensis
CTCCTTTATCATTTGTTGTGTTTATGTGCTTATGTTCATTGATTATGTTGTTGTTTATTGTGTCTTAAATGAATAAATCCTATTAATGATGTGTTGCAAAGTTGATCCATTTTCTTTTAACACATAAACTTTACTTGCAAATATTTTCAAGATTTCAAGTCTTCTTCATTTTTAGATCAATCAATAAGGGCCACCAATCCAGCTTGGTAAGCTCATTGTAAATTATTAGTATAGATTTCTATTTTTTGTACTTGTTGGTTTGATTTCATTTCTGATTTCACTATTAGAATTGATTGCAAAGTGTGGAAGCACAAGAATAGTTGGGAGTCCATCATTCGAATT
Organism: Picea sitchensis; assembly: GCA_010110895.2. NCBI lineage: Eukaryota > Viridiplantae > Streptophyta > Pinopsida > Pinales > Pinaceae > Picea > Picea sitchensis. The sequence goes on from SNQJ01S0025406.1 coordinate 5,296, forward strand.
ACATAAGCCATCAAATGGAACATCTCATTAACACTTATCTTTCCTGTGTATAAATGAAGTAATTGCAAGATTGTAAGATTGTATTAAATTTTTTTTTGTGATGCATCAATTGATTTTTGAAGTGTGTGCAGAATTAGATAAGAATTTATTGCAAGTTTGAAGTGATTTGTTACAATAAATAAGATCAGACTTCATCTCTCACCTTGATGCACCATTTAATGAATCCTCTCAATTATATTGATTGTCTTCTATACTACACAGGTTTGATTGAACAAAATTTAGTTATGATTGATTTTTTGTTTAAGAGTGAATTGTTGATTATTGTTTTCATTTGATACAGGGAACAAGATCTAATTTCATCTCTTCTTTTCATGAGCCTATAATGAACAAATCTGTTATGTGAGTAAGATCCTTTTCAATTGAGTGTTTTATTGAGTGTTTTACTATGAGCTTTATCTTCTTCTAGTGTTGAAGTGTGCCCAGATTTTCTTGTTAGTTGTTGTTAAGGATAATAGCTACATATAAGAGATTCAAAGTCCATCTTTCCACTTCATGAGCTTGTAAATGGACAAGGCATTATCTGAGAAATATATTTTGAGTGCATGATTGCAAGTTTTGCTTTCTAATTTCTGAATTGTGTGAAGAGTGTTATCTTTGAAATCAGAGTGTTTTGGTATTGATGGTTTTCTTATCTAATCTATACTAAACAGACATAAGAACCTATCTGTTATTGACACATATAGTGCATCAACTCTACTGATTACGAATCCCAGTTGATAATTTATGTTTAGTAATATATTATGCAAATAATTGCACCAATAGGTAGCATACTAACCCACGTTGGGCAAATATACCAGCCTACGTTGGAGTAGCATACCAACCTATGCTTGGGTAAATACTATCCTGCATTGGAGTATCATACCAACCTGTGTTGGGGTAGCATACCAACCTACGTTGGAGTACCAACCTCCGCTGGGGCAGCATACCAGCCTATGTTGCAGTACCAACCTGCACTGGAGTAGCATACCAGCCTGCATTGGAGTACCAACCTGCACTGGGGTAGCTCCCACTACTAGGGATATCATCACTTCCCTCTACTAGGGAACACATCACTTCTCACTACTAGAGAAAAAACATTTGGAACACTCCGAGCTTGTCCCTGACAGAGGCTTGGTCAACATATCTACTACCTATTCATCGGTAGAAACATACTGGAGCAAGTGTCTTGTCATAGTCTTCTCCCTCTTGTTGGGAGAATCCTCTGGACACAAATCAAGATTTGTACCCCTCTAGGCTATTTAACATGCTTGATCCTATAGATCAACTTGGAAGTCACCGCTTACTTCCCTTCTAGTCTCAGAACCAAGGAAAATATATGTATCCTAGTCCTTCTAACTAGCTTCCTCCTCGGTCACTGTACAAAAGTTTACTGAAGCAAGGGAATCTTCCCATAAGATCTCATATCTCCTCGAAGCCTCTAAATATTTGATCTACCCTTCTCAAACCATGACATATGTCTATCAGTTCGGGAAGATGCCTCTCTCTTCCATTTGAATATGAAAGTATTTGAGTATCCATTCTTCCTCTAAAGATTGAATCCCTCTGAGTCTCTATAATCTTTGGAGCCATCTGCTTCTCATGATATGGCTCATCAATGCTGCATCTTGCAAAATTTCATGGGACCATGATGGTCTCTTCTTGGTTACTACAACGATTCTAGGTAGGCCCTTCTGGCTCTACTAACTCTTCCTGATGATCTAAAGAGTGATCAACTACACTAGAGGGATTTTTTCAGTCATCATTGGAGCCTTGTTGGCCCTTGGTTATGTAAGGAAGAAAATATTAAGGAAGAAAGGAGAAGTACGAACTGCGTGGAAGGCACATAAACCAGGGAAGGGTCGAAGTGGTTAAAGAAGAAGAAAAGAAGGAGTGAAGTAAAGGAAAATCTAGTCATTGGAAGAGAAGATCAAGGAAGATAAATTCTCAAGGATGAAGGATCGTGGAAAAATTAGCAAGAGGAAAAAGACACCAACAAATACTTTGGAGCGCATTGCGGAAAAGGAGGATGAACAAGTTGGCGAAGCCCTGAAAATGTGGGTCAAGTGGACCTAGGGTTTTGGATATAGGGTTTGTGACACCTAGACTTCGGTCTAAGGTTGCCTGAGAGTCATGTAATGTATAAATAAAGGTCTAGGAGAGTGTAGGGGGTTTGTTCATTATTATGATTGCTGTGCTCATCGTTGATTGTTGTTGTTAAGAGCAATATTGAGTTTGTATTCTGGATCTTTAGTTGGGTGTGAATATCAACCCTGTAGCTGGGTGTGTAGGGAGGGAAGAGAAAGAGATAAAGAGAGAAGGATCTGCAACTAAGTCCATAGATAGAACTGCATTTTTTCATATAATATATCAAGAAACACAGTTCTGTGGACATAGCCCTAGGGAGAGGGTGAACTACATATATCTTATTGTCTTTATGGTTGATGTTATGTTATTTTTAATCTGATATACTGTTACTGCATTGTTGTGTTAGATTAGAGATAACTCGCGAAGTAAGCTTAAGAGTGGTAGAGAATATCTATATTGTTTTGTGGTGTGTTTTGAAATCACTTTTCATTTCCCTCTAGTTGTAGGCACATGTGTCCTGCAACCCTCTATTGCTACTACGGGTGAGATTGCATCTGCTTCACAGGTGTTTCCAAAAGGGTGAATAATTAGGGTTTGTTGGTGCGCTGTTAGAGTTGAACCCTGGGTCTACCCCTGTGCCAACACACCTTATGCTCCTTACAATCAATCTCCATATGAGATACTATGTATCTCACAAAATTACCCTTCTTTGTCTTCTTCTTCTTTGGTACATGGATGTATATGGTCATGTATACAACTTCTTATTTGGATAGTCTTCTCCATGTCTCAAACTAGAGACAATCTAATATGTTGTCTCTTGTAACTGTCACTATAGATTCCCTCAGAGTTATCACCTATGACTTTCCCAGAACAAGGAAAACAAAGGGAAAAACAATAGAAAAGAATAATACTCTTATAATAATAAAAACAAGAACGAGAACAATAATCACAGTAGCTCCTTCTCAGATCTATTTCTTGTGACCTACCTAGAACAAGAACCAAAATAAAAATACAATAATAAGAAATAGTAACAACACTCTTCTAGTGTTGTGATCAATCATTCCTCCATGGTAACCTGCTCAAAACAAGAAAACAAGAACAAAAAGTATAATATAATATTCATAAGAGCATATCTATGTGAACAATAATTAAAAAAAAACAATCTCATGGTAATCATCATATTATTACCAAGGTGACCTACCTAGAAGCAAAATAAGAAGTATCTCATAGAGGAGATGTTAGTTCATCTTGCAAGCATTTATATGAATAGTACTCAAATGCTTCCAAGTATTCATTGTATTTAGAAGTAATATAACCTTTTAAGGATTACTGTCACCACTAGTAATGTGGAAATTATCAAACTTGATATGTGCAAATTGGAAACTTATTAATTTAATCAAACCTGGAACCTAGAGTCTTATCTTCAAGAATGAGTGTTGTTAATTTTCTTCTGAGTCTCCTTCACTCAAGATGACAAGTATTCTCTTCAACCCGTCCCCTGTACTCAAGACAACATGTTTTCTAGATAGAAATTTGAGTTAGATAATATAGTGCAAATAAACTCTAAAGTCTCAACCTTAATCAATCTAATACTTTAACTAAATTTAGTTTCTAACTTTAAATTTGAACAGAGGTTAATATGATAATCATGACTTCAATATATCAAAATACAACGATATGTTTATAAGGTCACAATAATTCCAAAACAACCAGAGGCATATGAAAACAATCAAACCTGGAGTGTGTTGTTCCTCTGAATGTGTTGGATCTGAGATCCCTCTGGATATACGATTGTTTCTTAGACTAGAGATCCCTTCTCCTATAGTCACACTCAAAATAGTGATACAATTTAAACATATATAAGTACATACCTCTAGCAATAGCGATAGACAGTGGCACCATTCGATAAAAGAAACAAGCAATGATGAACCTTAAAAACTTCAAAGATGCTCCAAATTGTAATCTAAATGTATTTGGAGATGTCCTAGGGTAAGGCACACTAGGACAACCAAAACTTAGTCCCAACACTTCACAAAATATTTCCCTACAACTGGTGTTGCAAATGGCATTGTAACTAGTGCTCCAATCAGAATTGCAACTCATGCTGCAACTAGCACTCCAACTGGTGCTACAAATGGCATGAATAAACTGGCATGAAGGAACTGGCATTGCAATTGAAACTGGCACTGCAAACATAGGGTTTTATGAGGAAACCCTAATATCTCAACTTAAAAAATTTGCAGATCTAATCTGAGGAACATATGGACCCTACTTAGGAAACCTTCTTAGTGAGTTCAGTAAGTGCTCAATGATTTCACCCAACCATTTTAATTCACGTATGCCACCTCCGAGCACTCTAACCTTTAATTATAATAATTTTGGTAAGCCTACTCCAAAACCAACAGATAAACCCTAGTTGCTAATTGCAGCAACAACTCAAGACAAGTAGAGAGATCCTTCTCCAAGGGTAGAGCACAAGAGAGAGAGAATATCCATATCCACAGAAAAAGTACCATACACAACTGCAACAATTGCAACTGCACTACTCTCTCTCTCACTCTCAAAATTTGCGCCATACTTAGCAAGAATATCACCAAGAATATCACCTAGAAAATCATCAAGAGAGAGACCAAGACCAAGAGATGACCATGCTCCCTTATTACTCCTTATAGCTATAGTTGCATCTGCAACTGCATCTCTCCATAAGACTTACACACTAACTGGGTGTACAAATGAGATAAAACATCTTCTATTTATATTAATCTGTCCAGTGACTTTTCTGGCTGGGCCGACCTGACTTTTTGGTAATTATATTTTTTAGTTATATCTTTCTTGTGGAGCCGACTTGTATTTATGGAAGATAATATTCTAATATTATTTATTCTGCTAGATTGACTTGTCTTCTAAGGTTTCCACACATATGTTTAATGGTTCACTTTCTTCCACAATATTCTATTCTATTTCATACATTACATGTGGAGGTTAATACCTCCCACAACTACCAAAACATCAACAAAAGAATCTACATGTTGTTAAAAGATCAGGAGCAGGACATGATATTGATAAAACTCCAACACAAAATTGAAAAACAGGGAACTCTCATCCATTTCCAAATATTGACAAAGAAGAGAAGATCATGATGGAAGAACTCAAGTTCTTTAAAAATACTAATCAAGAACATCAAAACAAAGGAAAACAAAATGAATATATAGTACAAGAATTTCTACAACTCCTAAAATAAAATCACTCAATATGTCGTTTGCTCGACCTACTTAAAATCCTAAGAGAATATAAACATGGACATAGACCATCCAAATATGTTAGAAAAATATCATATAAACATAAATATTACAAGCCACAGGTTGACTTGAAAATCAACGGGGCAGTGATTGAACATGTAGCCATCGAGTTTGGATCACATGTAAATATCCTTCCTCGGGACACATGGATACAATTTGATTGACCTTCATTATCACCGATAACGAACTACCACAAACTTGTTGATCAAATATTAATAGAACCTATCAGCATACTCATAAATGTGGAAACACAAATTATGGGTATACCGACTCGAGTCGACTTTGAGGTAATCAACTTAGTCGAAATAATTCCTTCTTATCCAACACTTGTCGGTTAGCTACATGGATGAAAAATGAAAGACATTATCTCCCTTGAAATGGATAGAATCAAGCTAAAAGGGAGTGGTAGAAAAGTAATTGCCTCCCTGGACCCTAAAGAAGGGAAACCTTGGATGGAATTGTGGGATGAAGATTAAAAATCACGATGTTTGTACCAAATAATCAACGAACAAAGAGATTATGTTGAACCAAATGATAAAGGAGAAAGTTTAATAGAATCTCCCTTGTCGATCGGAAACAACTCTGACTCAACTCTATATAATTTGTAGATAGAAAATTATGAAGCACATTCAAAACACTATTGGTCCATCGAAGCCATTCCAATAAAATGTCTAAGAATATGTTTTTCAGTCCAAGCAGTACCCATTATATATGATAAAAGGCTCTGAAAAACACCCACTCTAATCCTGGCTGATAATAAGATGAAAACACCACTACTCCATAACAAACAAAACACACCATCAACACACGTCGAAGAAGTTTCTAAATATGTGGGAGAACGGGGAAGAACCCAAAGCCTAGTGGAAAATTTCACAAACCAAGTTGCAATATGGTGGGAAACACATTCCCCAAGACTACAAACATGGAAAACGATGTCGAGTTATTTTATAGAACGCTTTGGAGAGAATAATCTATCTAAAACAACCAACATTCCCCTCTTCAAAATTGGATACGATCCAGTGGAACACATTCACCACTATGAAAATGAATGGTGCAAAATAGGTTGTAGAGATGAAAGGGTATGGCCACATATGTTTCCAAACATGCTAGAATAAATACCAAAAAAATGGTACAAAATTGAAGAATCATGTGGTCACACACTCAACTGGTCTAACATCAAAGAGAATTTTATGAAAGATTTTAAATTCACTCTGGAAGAGGAGAACTTAAGAGAAGTAGCCCAACAAATCAGAAGTTTTCTTGAAAAAGTGACAACAGTCGTGCAAAAAGAAAAAGGGAAAATGATGGTTGGCATAGGATTGACATAGACATGCCAATTTATTTCAACAGAGAATAATGAAAGTATAACTACTCGACAAATTGACATGGAAAACACAAGTTTTACTGGCCAAATATTTCGATGGATAAGTAATCACCCAACCATGAAAAATTATGTAAAGTCAATATTAAAAGTAACCAAGGAAGAGAAGGATGATCCTGAAAAACATGATTTTATAGAAAGTTCCAGTAAGGTCGAAGAAGGGGAACGACACCTTGACAAAGCAAAACCACTAGAATAGATGAATGTTGTGATAAAGACAGATGAATTTAATATATCAAATGATGATCAACCTAAGATGGTATGAGTATGTGATAACTGGTCAAAAAATAAGACAACTGATATATTCAACCTACTAAGGGAGTACCAAGATGTGTTTTCTCAAGACTATAAATACTTAAAAGGGCTTGTATAAGAAATGAGAGAAATGAAAATTGACATCATCCCTAGGAAAAAACAATTAAAAAATGACCTTATAAATTAGCACATAAATACAAGTAGATCGTCTAGAAAGAAATTGACAAAATGTTACCAGAATGAACTATATACCCAATCGACAAAGTAGAATGGGAAAGTCCCATGGTGGTCTAGCCAAAGAATCATGACCCTAAAAAGATAAGAATCTGCATCGACTTCAAAGGACTCAATAAACTAACACTAATAGATCCATTCCCCACTCCATTTGTGGATAAAATAATCAATGAAGTCGTGGGACATGAATGTTATTTATTTACAGACAGGTTCTCAAGATACAACCAAGTACCCGTATCCAAGGAAGACAAAGCAAAGACAACAATTGTATCCAAATTTGGCTCCTTTGCCTATAGGGTAATTCCATTTGGGATAAATAATTCCCCTACAGTATTTTCAAGGATAGTGGTGAAGGAATTTCAATAATACATTTAAAAGACGATGGCTATCTATTTCGACAACTGGACCATATAGAACATATTTAAAAACCACATACAATGGATTAAGTTAATGCTTGAAAGATGCATGCAAATTCAATTGTCCCTAAATATTAAGAAATGTATCCTTTCCACCCCAATTGGAATCCTCTTAGGACATGTCATATGCAAGGATGGTGTGAAGGTAGATATGGAAAAAATTAAAATCATCCTCGACTTAAAACCACCTGTCAATAAAAAACATATAAAAATATTCCTGGGGCATACTAGGTATTATAGAAAGTTCATATGCCATTACTGAGACATTACTTTTCCAATGGAAAAATTACTTCAAAAATAAGTCAAATTCAGATGGAGCCAATACTGTCAAGAGTCATTTTAATTCTTAAAGAAAAAATTGGTCGAAGCCCCTATACTTAAATTTCTCGACTGGTCAAGAAGATTTCATGTACAGGTCGACGCATCAATTTTTTTTTTAGGATCAGTTCTTGCACAACCATATGACGACACAATCGACCATCCTAATGCTTATTCCATTCAAAATCTAAATAAAGAAGAAACAAAGTATTAAACTACAAAAAGATAAGCCTTGTCAATGATCTTTGCACTACAAAAATTTTGACATTATTTACTAGCGAACTTGTTTACATTTTTCGCAGATCACCAGGCCCTAAAGTATCTATATAAGAAACCCGTGCATCATTGGAAAATATATCGTTGGCCATTGTTATTTCAAGAACTATAATTTGATGTAACAATCTGACCATGCAAAAATAATGTCAGGCCTGACCATCTGTCCTAGCTAGAGATGGGGGAGGATCCAACTAACATAGAAGACGACCTTCCAGATGCACATTTATTCCATATTGAATCAACCCCAAAAGATATTGAAGAAATAACGGAAAAAATAAACCTTCTAGGACAAATAAAGATGATGGGTCTGGAAGCATAACATTCAATTAATGCATGACATGAATTTACTCAACACCTGCAGCAAATAACACCTAATATCCTCCAAATAACCTTTGAAGTCAATCTAGAAAGCATATCAAAAGAGTCAAATAGTGGCAAAGTACCAATACTAGCATGATAGTCGTACAAGCCTACATAAATTCTTCAGACATCAACAAATCCATCACCAAATAATTTTGCCTATCTCTCTCTCTCTCTCTTTCTTTTTCTCTCTTTTTCTACCAAATGTCATGAAAAAACCCCATCTTTCTCAGGAAGAGCAAGGAAATGAGGTGTGGGGAAATGTTGTAAGGGATATTCATCTTTGTCGACTAGACCTGACAACCGACTAAGAATTAGTCGGTTGACTGTCAAAGTCGGAATTACAATTTGGTCGTAGTATTTGTTAAGCCAACAGACCCAGGAAGTTAAGTAGTTACAATTTCCTAGCAACTGAACATGTATGTATAAATAGATGATCATATATCAAGGAAAGTGTCTCTCTTTGTGTTGTATTCACACATATATAATAAATTTTTGTTTCTTGGGCTCTCACTACTTTGTGTATGTATTTACATATGTGGATGTAACCTCTATGCTTTGCTTGCTTATGTGATGGACTACTAGTAACATTCCATACTTTTTCCTAGATTACAATAGTGTTACTGATGATGGTTTTCCCAACATGGTTCATGTAGCTTATATGCATCCTTTGAAGTTAGAATATCTACGTAGCTCCAAGGAAAAATATGAAGAGTAGGATTTGTTCCTAGGGATGATGACATGGATATATGTTTCTTAATTCATACCTATGACAATTCCATAGGTATCCAATTCATGATTTAATTTTAAACAACTTGTTCCAGGAAAAATCGAGTAATGAACTTCAGACGCAATTTATGGAGTAGAGAATAAGAATTTAGAAAATCCGTGACATGGGTTTTGACCAAAACATCCCCAGTTGGGTGACTGTCGAGCGCTTTATCCAAAATGTGACTGGATTGGTAGATATGCATGTCTCTTTTAGAGGGATATTTCTTGTTGCGATTGTTTTCAAACTACGCCTCCAAACAGAGTGACCCATTAGAAAATGAATAAAATCAAGCCTACTCTCATATAGTTTTGTGGTAAATGGATCACATGTAATCATATATTGAGTTTTTATTCAACCAAGATCCACCAAAAACACACAAAGACAATATTTTGTAAATATATCCATGATTGACAATTTAGATTTGGAGGAATTGGTTCCAATTTTTCCCTTTGCCTCTTAGTATAAAATGTTCTCACAACATGTGCTAGTTTTTGTAGGGCCCCCATTCTCTAACATGCAATGTGTTATTTCCATTGGTTCTTAGTTATCTAGTTTAGCCATAGATATGAATTCCTTGTATGTGTTTCAATTATTTCTTATGTATTTCAAGATTTGATTACATGTTATTTACATTTTACCACTGAAGGCCATGATTTATGAGTGAAAATCCTCTTTTGAATTCCTTGAACACTTGACCATTAGAGTGGGTGAAATAATGTGATTGGTGCTCTTGGAGAATCCTTGCTACTATCGGCCCAATACAGTCATATATTTCCCATTAGAGTAGGCTCTGGTCCTACATATACTTTTCTTACATATCACAAGATTATGAGCTTGTAGATTGATGATTTGATGTCCATAATTTATTAGATATAAATATCCCCACAGGTTCTAGGATGAGCTATGAACCAATTGAGTACCCAAACAAGAAAATAATTTAGTCCAAATTTTTCCATTGAAAATTGGATCTCTATCAGTTACAATAATCTTGGGGACTCCATGTAGCTTTTGAACTATTTCCATGAATGTTGTGGCTATTTTACTTCCTTTAAAAGGATGAGAAAGAGAGAAAAAGTGGGCATCCTTTGTCAGTTGATCCACTACTATCATGATGACAATATTTCCTTTGTATTTGGGTAACCTGTAATAAAATCCATTGAAACTTCTTCGCAACGTTTACTTGGTATAGCTAATGGTTGTAAGAGACCTGGAATCTTGATTGTTTTTCCCTTATTCTGTTGGCAGACTAAACATTCAAAAATAAAATTTTGAACATCAATTTTAAGACCTTCCAAGAAAAAATCCTTCTTGATCCTGTGGTATGTTTTCAAGAATCTTGAATGTCCTCCTATAGGAGAAGTGTGCAATTCCATAAGAGCCTTCTATTTGAATTTGTAATTCTCACATAAATATAGGCAATCATGATATACCATAGAAAATCATTCTTCCATACAAAATTATCTAATGAAATGGGGTCCTCATGTAGTTGTTCAATGATCTTTTGTATCTCTTGATCTTGCTTCCATTCTATATTTTATTTTTCCACCCAATCAGATTGTGTGATAGAAATAACACATGGTTAAATTTTTGTTTCTTCTTATTTCCTTGAAAGGTCATCTGCCACAACATTGTTTTTTCCTTTTTGTAGATAATTTCAAAGTTATAGCCTAGAATATTTGTAACCTATTTTTGTTTCTCTTCTATAGATAATCCTTGCTCCAATAAGTATTTCAAACTATCATGATATGTTTTTACTTTGAAGTGTATTCCTATTAGGTAAGGATGCCATTTCTTAACTTCATTTTGTATGCCCAACATTTATTTTTCTTAAATGGGCTTGACTAAGTTTTTTCCTTCAAGTTGGCTACTTCTGAAGGCAAATGGCCTTCCTTATTGCATTAAAATTGCACCAATTCCATGGCCCGAGGCATCACACTCTATAATATTTGTTTTTTTTAAATTCCATTGTGCCCAGGATGGGAGTAGTAGACATAGCCTCCTTACATTTTTCAAAAGCTTTGGTTTCTTCTTCAGTCCAAGAAAATTCTTCCTTATTTAATAACGTTGTTAAAGGTGCTACTATTTGACCATAATTCTTGACAAACTTGTGATAATATCATGTTAACACTAAGAATCCTCTAAGTTTCTTCAAAGTTTTGGGAATCAACCATTCTCTCATATATTTAATCTTGTTAGGGTCCGCTTTTACACCTTCATGAGATACAATATGACCCAAATATTACACTTCTTGAACCCCAAAGGAACACTTGGAAGGATTTTCATAAAGTTTTTTCTCTTCCAATAGTTTCAATACTCTGTCAACATGTTGTACATTCTCTTCCCAACATTTGTTGTAGATTATTATGTCATCAAAAAATGCTAACACAAATTTTCTAAGGAAGGGATTGAAAATAGAATTCATCAAGCTTTGAAACGTAGAAGGTGCATTAGTAAGTACAAATGGCATAAACAAACACTCATAATAACCTTAATTTGTTCTAAAACATGTTTTAGGAATGTATTCCTGCCTCTTTCTGATTTGATGATATCCCAAACAAAGATCCAACTTAGTAAATAATTTCTCTTCATGCAATTCATCTAATAATTCATCAATGATAGGAACGTGAAACTTATATTTGATGGTAATTGTGTTGATTTGTCTATAATATGGACATATACGTCATAAACCATCCTTTTTTGTAACCATCATCAATGGTGAAGATAAATAACTTTGTCTAGGTTAAATGATGTTGGCCACTAACATTTCCTGGATCATGCACTCATTCTCACTATGATCTATGCATATGGATACCTATAAGGACTAATGTTAGGTGGTAAATTTCTTGGTTGCAAATTAATAGCATTGTCATGATCTCAAGTAGGTTGAATACCCTTACTCGTTTCACCAAATACATTGGAATTGTTGTTGATAACTATTTGGAGGTCTAATTGAGTAGAGGATATAGATATTTGAACATCAAGTGAGCACTATTGTGAAACTACACCCTAGTGTCCCTTTTTGAGTAATTTTTTCATGTTATTACATATTATCACTTTAGAGGGTTTCCCTTGGATACCTCTACACTCAATTTCCTTTACATTTGAGGAAAACCTCATGAAAATATCTTGAAAATTAAGGGCCACTATTCCCAATGATTGTAACCATTGGACCCCTAATACAACATCAACACCCCCCATTTGGATGGAAATAGTGGGGCTATTTATAAAATACTCCCCCATGTTGAGCTTAATACTATGGAATTTACCTAAATTTTTTATGGTACCTCCATATGCAATCATTACTTGAAACGCTGGTGCGGGATATACAAAGCATTTGAGATCTTTTTCTAGTTTGTAATTGATGAAATTATGGGTACTACTAGACTCAATCAATATTGTTGCCTTTTTGTTTTTGATATATCCTTGTATATTGAGGTTTTGTGGAGTATTTGTTTTAGCCAATTCATGCCAATATATTGTTGGAGTAGTCTCTTATAGATCTAGATATTGTGGCGGTTCCAATTCATGATCTTATTCCTCTTCACAGTATATGTAGAATAATTTATTCTCACTGAATTTAGACGCCTTACTGTACTTGCTATCACAATTGAAAAATAATTTGTTTTCTCTTCTTTCATCTATTTGTTGATGTTTCAACCTTTTCGGTTGAGGTACACTTGTCTTATGAAACCTGAAATGATATTTTCTTCTTGTGTATGCTCCAATGGTAGACTTGTATGTATACTTATTTTTGTCTTGAATATGATGAGCACATTGTATATCTTCCATAATATTTGTAGGATGTATTAAGAAAATATCATTTTTAATGTCTTGTTTTAATCCACCCATGTAAGCTTCCAACAATTGTCCATCACTTATTCCATCCACCCTTGTAGCCAATACCTGGAATTCTGAATTATAATATTCAATATCACCTAAGTGCTTGATTCTTGTCAATTGACTAAAGTAGTCATGTTCCCACACTTTCCCATATTGTGCTTCTAAGTCTCTTGTAAATAAACCTCAAGTATAATAACAAAGAGGGGGGTTCCTTTTAACTACCCATTCATACCATTGATATGGTTGTATCTCAAAGTTCAAGTTTTCTATGTGAATCCTTTTCTTATCATCCATAATATTAAGCAGTTCAAAATATTTTCTTATTTGGTTCACTCAGGTAAATATCTTTGTTCCATAAAAAATATTTAATTGAATATTGGGAAAGTGACCCCCACCATAATTAACTCCACTATTAGAGTTAAATTCACTAGAAAAATTATTTTTATCGACGGGTTATTCAACCAGAATACTACCTTTATTTTTTTTTATTTCCTTCCATTTTTAAATATTCTTTAGAGAGTCTCTCATATAGAGTATGAAATATTTATGAAAGATCATGGAAGACACGAAATTTTGCAATTCCTTCATGGAATTTTGTATTTCTTCTTTATTTTCATCCATCTTATTTTTCATGTCATCCATATTATTTTCCATATATGCACTATTTTCATTAATCTTCTTATCCATATTATTTTCCATTTCATCCATATTTAGTTTGATAGTTTCATCCATGTTATGTTCCATGTGTTCCCTATTTTTAGTGATCCTCTTTTCTATCTAGTGATAAATCTCTTTGATTTCATCTCGAGTCATGGTTGAGCTCTCTAGAGGTTTAGCTAGTGAAGTAAATTTTGGAGGATCCTTTGGATCGATGTGGAAAAATAATAATTCTCCTATTTTTCCTCTTTATTGCAAATTTTGAATCACCAAAAACAAAACTTGCAATACAAAGTTATTCCAATTATAAGTTGCATACCTTTCAAGCCCTTAATTCAAAGTTTGTCCTTATTGTTGAGCTTCCTTCTAATGTATTTCTGAAATTTTCTCCCTTCTGGTTCTGAAATTTTGGCCTGCAGTACTCTGAAATCTCTTCTCTACAATGCCACATGTATGACCAAAATTGTATGTGCCAATTGAAAGTTAGGGTAACTTTTCCAAACCTTGTTGATATTTGTCCTTTTTGGGAGAGTGGACTTGTACAAAATTCCACATGTCATAATTTAATACCTGATTTTAAAAATTGTACCATAAATAATATGGATGGTCCTATTTCAAATTCAACTGGTCTTATAGAATTTAGATCCTTTGGGTAGAATATATGACTGTTTTACCCATAACACATGTTTGAGACTAGTTATAGGAATAGTCAAATAACCCTATCTTCGATAGGGTATATATCCAAAATTTTAATACCCAGATGATGAAATTTGAATCACATGTACCTTCATTTGTCTTCCAAATAAGCTCCAAGTTTCATTGTCTAAAGAATCTCGAAAAACAATTATAGAAAAAATTCCAAGATGAYTGCTTGAAGAAGCAAAACCCTGGGATCGATGCTCTGATTCCAAATGTTGTGATCCAACACCTTATAAATGATASAAATTCAATGAATATAGTCCACATTGAGGGAGGAAACTCCTTTTAGAATATATCCAATTCAAAATACAATATGAGATGTGATAAGATGATCCTAAAACTATGTCTCCTTGGTGTTTATATATATATGAGACAAAGGGTTGAATTATAATGAAAGTGTGTCATGAAGGGTTCTAGCCAACATACAAATTGATACTATAAATGTAATAATTCAATATCTAGAGCTTAATAATGGGGTTTACACATAAAATGAGGAWTTTTCTAGGTCTTAACATATGATACAATACACCTAACCCATTTGTTGTTTTCTTAGTTTATTTTGATGATGAAGATGAAWTCAAAGGTTTTACTACATTCTCTAACCATTTATTTTAGTTTTACTCCATTCTTAAAAGGGTATTAATAATGGGGAATATTGTTAGCACACTTACTTATACTTAGAGGTGGGGTGAATCAATATAAGACTACTTTTTATTTTCTTACAATATTTATCAATATGTTATTTTCCCAACTATAGTAGTTAATGGTAAATACACAATGATTCAATTCATAATAAAAATATATTTAACATGGAAACCCAAATGGAAGAAAACCATAAAATAATTATTTTATATGATCATGTAGTAACCATCCTACTTTTACACTTCTTTCAGGAACCAACCTGCAGGAGATGCCAATATCCTCTCTTTAGGACCAAATCAACAACAATGTCTTCAGGTACCAACCTGTAGGAGGCACCAATCTCTTTTGCAAAGCACCAAATCAAGAACAATGTCTGTAGGTACCAACCTGCATGAGACACCAATATTCTTAGCTGAGAACCAATTCATCACTACCTGTGGGAACCAACCTACAGTACCAATATTTGCAGGAAATAACCTACAAGAGACACCAATCTCCTTAGCTAAGCAACAACTCAACACTTCATGTAGAATCCAAGCTAAAACTATTATATTTGCACGCACCCACCTACAAGAGACAATGATATCCTCAAGCTTCCAATAGTATCAGAATGCCTCTTTCCTTGAACTCTTCACCAGTACAAATCTATTGCTTCGTCTTTGTTGTCACAAAACTTTCCACTGGTTCACATTCTACATGAATTCAAAAATTCCTTAGAACTTTCACCTCTAAGCCACCCTTAGAAAATCAAATTCTTCTCTCTTACATCTTCTACCATTCAAAAAACCTCTGAGCCTCAGAGATTCTCTTCCATTTTTGGTTATGCAATATCAGAACATGTCACATAAATTCACTCATCCAAAACAATTAGGGCATTGTTATTTATAGAGCCCATATACCAAGTGGTTTGTCCATAAATATCATGTTCAACATGTCAGC
>SNQJ01S0025406.1:24758-45013 GCA_010110895.2 Picea sitchensis
AATCACATCAAATCATGGGCATGGATCTCAATTTATAATGTGGAAAAGTCAAAGGTTGGATGGAGGGTGCACATACATATCAGGGATTGAAGCATCGAGGAGGTTAATTATGTGAAGGTGGGCCGGGGAAAACTACTGTGGTTTCTTTCGTGGACACGTGTTTTTATGTGGAGCACATCAGAGGTAAAAGTAGTTTGGATTAAACCACTCTAGCCCAAGCCCGATGTAATAAATGCACCATTTATCATATGCTTAATGTGCAATATTTTTCCAGGAGTGCATTTCAACAACAAATATGGAATTTCTAATAAATGAAATTCCTCCTCACAGTGAAAAGGTTTTATGGAGGCAAGATTTAAGTTTTACAAATTAAAGAAATTAATGTTTATTTCCATGCAAAAGATTTAAATGGGAAGATGCATGTGAACAAATACTTGGATAATTCTTTATCCAAAGATTTACAGAAGTAAAAAGAAGATAAAAGGTACTTTATGAAAGACGGTAAACTCGAAAAAACACAAAGTAAATGTTTTTCATAGTGAAATGGTAAATTGGAAAAACATTACACAGTAAATGTTTTTTAGAGGGAAATAGTAACAGTAAATGTTTTTTACAGTGAAATGGTGAATTGGTCCAAACAATAAATGGTTTTAAAGACCACGGGCATGAATTAAATTATGGAAATTTAATTCTACATGATAGAAAATATTTGGGAGATATTTTTATTCAAACATATTATTCCCAAATGTTTAATGAGAATATGTATAAATGAATTAGATTTGAAAGAGTATAAGTGACATTTCAAAGAGAACGTTGCAGAGGAAGGAGTTGGAGAATCAGAGGAATATGTAGGGATCATGAAACATTGTTTCTGAAAAATGTCATTTGTAATCATTGTAGAAGCTGTAACGTTTCATTCCAGTTATTGTAACTAGTTGCACACTGAAGGAACTTGAATTGTATAAGTATTAGAGGTTCTGAGTGTATTAATGGTGGGAAAAAGTGCAAGGGCACAGTTCTGGTTGTTTTGAACTTCATTGTAATTTTCTGAGGCTTAATTGAATACATATGCAACAACTTTGAAGTCTCTATGAAAAGATTCTAATGGTGGTGTTATGAGATTTTTCTTCCCTCATTGTATGTGTTTCCTATGATATTTTATGCCATATACATTTTTCTTTTGTTTAAAATGGAGAGTTGAAGGCCCATAATTCATCATTTGATTCTCTTGGCTAAGCAATTTAAACTGTTTATGTTTCTTCTTATCTAATTCAGACTTCATTCTTGCAATGCTCTGATGCAGTTATCTGTTTCTCTTTCCTCTTACCACTCTAATTAAATTCAAGTTATAACTCAGATTCATTGCCTCATTTATCCTTTATCCTTTGGAGAGTTCTATAGGCCAGCCAATGTTTTCATTCAATTTCAGAATTTTGACTCCATAGCCCAAAGTCTTCCTCCCCTTCCTTGCCAACAACTTTATTAAAAACCCCGAAAACAAACCAAATCTAGCCACCGATTTCCAAAGAAACATCAAGTGACATGAGAGAGCCCTCTCTATGTTGAGCAGGCTAGTTCCCAACTCTAAAGTAGGTTGAAACAATTACCTTTGTCATTTGTCTATTCATCCAGACAAAATTTACAGAGTGCTAACATTTTAGCGTCGTTGTCGTGGACGAAATTGAAAATTTTTCCTTGGGAAAGAATGACATGGTTGATATCTAAGGTCTGAGAACAACAAAAACTTAGGCACATATTGGCTGTATTCCTGCTCTGACTAATCCACACATCAAAAAATTATTTTGAAGGTGATTCCACTGGTAGAAGAATCCAGAAATTTAAATTTTCACTGGCGACTCCACTTTCAATGCATAAACCATCTTCTGAACCATCATTAGTGACTCCACTGTCCGAAGATGAGTTCAATATATGCAAGGTATGCTCCAATGAATTTCTCTCATATTCCTGGCTTTCCAAATCATATTCCTCACATAGATTGGCAAAAATATTTTCCTAAATTCGAAGATGGGAAAGGAAATGATGTTGCCTTACACTTTGTTAGATTTCATATGCACATATGTAAGCCTGGGGTTGAATTCCATGAGGATTGTTTGATGAAAATGTTTATGGCTACTTTAGAGGGGAAAGCAAGATTATGGTATGAAGGTTTAAAACCAGACAACTTATACTCTCTTAAAGATTTCCATATAACATTCTTTAAGCATTATGGACAATCTAATCCTTTATTCTTGGTATTTGAAGATTGTTGTGAGTTTTGTGAAAATTTCATCAAGTACCTTGAATATGTTTTTGGTGATGAAGGGTGTATGAATGATGAAATCATAGAAACCCTTTATGAATATTCATCCCAACAACAAATAGTATCCCCTCCTTTGTTTGAAGGTGAAGTTGATCAAGAAATTGTTGCTAAGATTCATTTTCCTTCTCTTGAACTTGATGAAGACATTCAACAAGATTTCCAACAAGACAAAGTGTTTCAAAGTTTTCTTTCTTCCCCTATGAATGATGTGGTTGTTCAAATGCTAAGTGCCCTAGACATGGATGGGGATTCTGAAACTGCATCTATGGAGACTTCAAGCAATGAACAAACAAATGACATAGAGTTTCAGGAAAGCAAAAAAACAATGTATGCCACTTTCCAATCAGAAATACAAAAAGATAATGAAGAGCCAATTGTTTTATTTGATTCATTATAAAATCATGGTTTTGAAAATACATCCATGGGAACTCTAGACTGTGAAATAGTTCATGATGTTATATTTTCACATTTACAAGAAGGTTATGAACAAGAATTTATTTCCAGTCATTCATTTGAAAGTCAAAATGACAGTCCTCAAGCAAATTTCCAGAAGTTTAATAAAACCAAATCGAAATTATTTGATGAACAAGATGATGCACATAATATGGCTGTCACAGTTTAAGATGTTCAAGAATGTATGAATGTTTTTTTTGATATGCATGGAAGAGGAGACAAACCTATTGTTGCAATTTCATTTGAAAATATTCTTAAAAGAGAAGAAATAGAGAAATAACAACAAACACTTATGAAGGAAGCTTGTCTTTCTGTTTTTTCTCATCAAGAAGAAATTATTTTTCATGGTTTTCAAGATTATGTGGCCATCCTATTACAGTCATCAGTGAATGAGGAGTTTGTTCCATTTATAAGTTCAAGTTTTGGATTCAACTTGTGTTTTTAGCTGCCATCTTTTACATTTGTCTGCTTTCTTAAGAAAGATGTGATCGGAGAAAAATTAGGAAGCTAATTGCTTGATTGGTTGCATTGGCACTTTAACAACACTTGATTGAGTATTCATTTCAACATTTTTATATGAGATAGGAGTATGGAAATAATATTGTTGGTCAAAAAAAAATTAGTTTGCATTTCCAGTAGTGTGTACAGTTAGTTTTTAGCGGTGTATTCAGTGTTCAGTATCCAGTTGAGAGAAGTGTGTAGAGTTTGGTTTTTAGTAGACACTAGTGAGAGGTCAGAGCAGGGTACACACACATGTTTTGGGAGCGACCCAATGGATCAGGCATGTGGTATACTGTTCTTTTCTACCTCACAGGGAAGATAGCATCCCCAATAGTAGCCTATGTTATCACCTGCTAATTTGTATTAATTTTTCCCAAAGCGTCTTTCCCTTATGCTATTTTTCCACTCATATTTTCAATTTTTTTCACCAACTCCATCAAGCTCCCATCACCTAAATCCTTCACTTAACTGATCATGCAAAATAGTCATGTCCTCCATGAGTAAAAAATTTGGCGAATATCCCAAACCTATCCCTACCCTTAACGCTTATCTAAATCCCTTAGTTTCACCACTTCATTCATTTTTACCCTTATTTTCATATTCCTGTTGAAAATAAAAAATATTCCTTTTATTAAGTACCCTCATCCTATACACAAAGTCATGTGTTAAGTCTCATAAGCCAAAAGTCCTTAGAAAATAGAAAAAGGGTTTATTATTATTAATATAAATATTTTTATATTAAAATATTTATATTAGTATTTAATCCAATATTTAATTTATGGAATCATGTCAAATCATGGGCACGAATCTCAATTTATAATGTGTAAAAGTCAAAGGTTGGATGGAGGGCGCACATACATATCGAGGATTGAAGTAGGGAGGAGGTTAATTATGTGAAGGCGGGCGGGGGAAAACTACTGCGGTTTCTTTCGTGGACACGTGTTTTTACGTGGAGCACATTGGAGGTAAATGAAGTTTGGATTAAAACACTCCAGCCCAAGCCCGATGTAATAAATGCACCATTTATCATATGTTTAATGTGCGACATTTTTCCAGGAGTGCATTTCAACAACAAATATGGAATTCCTAATAAATGAAATTCCTCCTCATGGTGAAAAGGTTTTACGGAGGTAAGATTTAAGTTTTACAAATTAAAGAAATTAATGTTTATTTCTATGCAAAATATTTAAATGAGAAGATTCACGTGAATGAAGACTTGGATAATTCTTTATCCAAAGATTTACAAAAATAAAAGAAGAAAATAAAAGGTATTTAACCAAAGACGTAAATTGGAGAAAACACACAGTAAATGTTTTTTCATAGTGAAATGGTAAATTCGAAAAACATTACACAGTAAATGTTTTTCACAGGGAAATAGTAACAGTAAATGTTTTTTACAGTGAAATAGTGAATTGGGCCAAACAATAAATGGATTTAAAGACCATAGGCATGAATTAAATTATGGAAATTTAATTCTACAATATAGAAAATATTTGAGGGTATTTTTTATTTCAAATATTTTATTCCCAAATGTTTAATGAGGAATATGGATAAATGAATTAGATTTGAAAAAAGTATAAGTGACATTTCAAATATATGGCGGAGGCAGTGGAGTGAGGAGAGGAGATTTGTAGGGATCATGAAGCGTTTTAAGTGAGAGGAATTTGTAGGGATCATGAAACGTTTTTTTCTGAAAAGTGTCATTTGTAATCATTATAGAAGCTGTAATGTTTCATTTCAGTTATTGTAACTGGTTGCACATTGAAGGAACTCGAATTGTATAAGTATTATAGGTTCCGAGTGTATTAATGGTGGGAAGAAGTGCAAGGGCACAGTTCTGGTTGTTCTGAACTTCATTGTAATTTTCTGGGGATGAATTGAATACATATGCAACAACTTTGAAGTCTCGATGAAAAGATTCTAATGGTGGTGATATGAGATTTGTCTTCCCTCATTGTATGTGTTTCCTATGATGTTTTATGCCATATACATTTTTCTTCTGTTTAAATTGGAGAGTTAAAGGCCCATAATTCATCATTTGATGCTCTTGGCTTAAGAAATTTAAACTGTGTATGTTTCTTCTTACCTAATTCATAATTCATTTTCGCAATGCTCTAATGTAGTTATCTGTTTATATTTCCTCTTACCACTCTAATTAATCTCAAGTTATAACTCATATTCATTCCCTCATTTATCCTTTATCCTCTAGAGAGTTCTACAGGCTAGTCAATGTTTTCATTCAATTTCATAATTTTGACTCCATAGCCCAAAGTGTTCCTCTCCTTCCTTGCCAACAACTTTATTAAACCCCCCCCAAAAAAACCAAATCAAGCCACTGATTTCCAAATAAACATCAAGTGACACGAGAGATCCCTCTCTGAGTTGAGCAAGCTAGTGCCCAACTCTAAAGTAGGTTGAAACAATTACCTTTGTCGTTTGTCTATTCATCCAGAAAAAATTTAGAGAGTGCTAACAAACCCCATGGACAAAAGGTAACTCTTTTCATGGGGTTCAATAGCTCACCATTCACATTCAAACTATGTGCTTTCATTTTTTCATTATAAACTCATCAGAGTCAATTTCCCTTGTGCATGTGAGATTTGGATTTTTACGTTATTTATTTGATCGGGTCAACCGATCCATCAACACCTTCATTTCTCATGTCTTTAGCATATTCTTGAGATTCATCTTCGCTCTCAGATTTATTTTTGTTGGTTTTGTTGTAACCTCGATCTCGTTGTCTATTTGGGGGACATCTCGTCTAGTTTCTAATCTCCATTTTCTTCAACTTTGTGCAGCTCAAAATCATTCTAGTTGTCTTATTCTTGCATGGTAAAATCTTAGAGCTATTTCATAAGATACATAGATCCTCATCATCACACAAGGGAATTCTCTACTTCTTCTATCTAGTTTGACTTCCATGGTCTATTTTTTTAACCTCAACAAAAACTGAATACACAAAGGCTCATTCATTTACAGAGACAATCATAGTCCCCCCCTATCATAATAGTCAATCTCCACCTTCCTGTGACATCAATCAAATCCATGTTTTTCATAGTCATGTCTACCTTTGACATTAATGACAACACAATTTCCAACAATCTCCCCATTTTTCATTGATGGAAACACTTGGTCATTTTGGTAATGTCATTGATGGCAACATTTATTCATTTTGGTACTCCTTTTAGTCTGCACATTATTTCTCTCATCTAATTTTATTTCTTCCTACAAGTTTTCATTTCTTCAAATATCCCCCTTTCTTTTTACTCTCTCCCTTTGACATCAATGGAAAAGGGACATTCTCCCTTTTACACTATACTCTTAATTTTCTTCTATGTAACCAATAAACTATTGTCTTTCGGCATTTCCGCTTGACCTTGTGCTTCTCCATGAAGCTTTCATTACATTCTTGTTCTTTATCTCTCAATTTTCCTTGTATTCCAATCAATTGAAATAAATAAAAAAAAGAGTCATGGATTTACTTTTCTATGATAAATTATTTATTGTTTTGAATCTCACCTTTCATTTTGTTCTTTGTTGTCCATCTGTAGCTTATCACATCTAAATGTTCCTTGATTATTCAATTCGTTGTATGCCTTCATAGATTCTAAGTGATCTTCTAATTTATGATTATCATCATGCTATTTCATTTATAAAATAAACATCAATATCTAATATTTCCAAATTCTGACAACAAATTCATCAAGGGCTTCATCCTCTTCACTTTCTTTGTATAGAGATGTCGTATTGTTGTTCATAAACCCCATCAATATACAATATCTCCTTTGAAACTTATTAGCTATAGAACCCTCCATAATTCTTGTGTAATGTGACATTAAAGGACTTTTTATTATTTGCATGAGTCTATTGGTCAAAACATGCACATAGATAAATTGTAACTCCTCAAAACTACTTCCTTCATGATTACTGTAAAATATGTTAGACAGAGTTCTTTCTTAGAATTCACTATGGTTTTTTGGCCTACAATTCCTGCATAGTTTATCATTCTGATATATTCATGCTATTGCAATAAGGTATATCAATGACATATTTCAATGGATGGTTATAATTTAGTCAAATGCACTCATTCCAACTATCAACTCCAATTTTGTTATCCATCATTCACATCTCAACAAGATCCTATGAATTCAAATTTGTTTTTTCTTCATTTCTCAACCATTGTATTTTAAGTTATGGTGGCACTATGTTTTTATATTTCAAGCATCTCAACCTCTCTCTAGTAGTCTACTCATAGAAGCCTTGCAGAAAACTCAGTCCACAATTTGGAGAAAGAACTTCTCTTCATAATCTGCTTGGAATGGTAATATTGTTAGACTTGTGGAAAACATTTTCTCAATATCCTCCTCTTTGAGTTATTGAACTTCATACATCATTTTTTCCTTTGAATATGATTGTTTCTTGGGATCCTTCTTCTTTTACTGTACTTTGTCACATGCCACTTTATTACAATTGAAACAAATTATGAAACTCACTTTACCATACCTCCATGGATGATTCTTAAGCTTGTTGGCTTATTTATTTGGTTGATTAGCTTTGTATGCTTGAGGCCTCTCTTTGTCATATGCTTATGAGATTTCTTGAACTTGTTGCACTCACTGTATTCTTTATTTTATCAACATTCTTCTCTCATCATTCAAGACTATATCATTTTCCTTCACAAAAACATCACTGTCAACTTCATGGTATTCTACTACATGTGCCATCCTT
Source organism: Picea sitchensis (assembly GCA_010110895.2). Classification (NCBI taxonomy): domain Eukaryota; kingdom Viridiplantae; phylum Streptophyta; class Pinopsida; order Pinales; family Pinaceae; genus Picea; species Picea sitchensis. The sequence goes on from SNQJ01S0025406.1 coordinate 32,761, forward strand.
TTCAAAAGTGTCTCCTTATCTTTGGAAATATCATATTATTTTTTCTCTCTTTTCAAGTTCTCATCATATATAATTTCAATATGTTGACTTACTACCTTGATCTGATTGAAATCAAGAGAAATGACCCTATCTCTACATGAAATCATTTTCCTAGTTACACCATTCACAAACTTTGGTTCACTGGTTATGTGACCTAAGTATCCATTTTGTGCTAGGAGTGCATTCTACACTAGCATGGATGTATTTTCTTCTTCTTGTTCTTTCCTCTTCCAAACTTTTATAATGTCTTTCTTTTGTTTGGTGATGGTATTTTGTTCTTTGTTTTGTGCATACCAATCTAATTCACATTCTTCCTTATTTTCCTTTTCTTTTTTTCTCTTCCATAGTTTTGTATATTCTTGTCTAGAAAATTTTGTCATGTTGCTTCCACAGTCTTGTTCTATGTGTCCATAGTTATTGCATTTGTAACATTCAACTTTGTAATGTAGGGGAGAAAATGGGTTGTAGTTTCTATCAGTATTCCCATGAAGTATTATAGTCTTGTTGTTCATATGATCATCCTTGTAATTGTTATGAGAGTTTCTACTTTTATTTCTCATATAATTATTTCTTCCATAAGCTCTACAATCTATTTCCTTATGACCATATTTTTTGCAAGAAAATAAATAACTGAGAAAAATATCTTGATACCTGGTTGTGAAGGGTCTTCTTAATGGAGCATCTCTTCTAAACTCGTTCTTATATTTCTTGAGTGAAAAATTATTCTTTTGTTGGTCATAATTTCCTTGTTGTTGTATTCACTATGATTAGAGTTTTTAAGAAAATTTGCATAGCTTTCATGCTTCTCCTCAATTTTCTTTTCCGCTAACTTAGGGATTGCATCTTCTTCAAGGGTCTTAAGATTTCTATCATAACCAAGACATGTCTTGATAAATGGTGACCTTCGAAAACTGGGGATATTATCTAGAATTGTAGTACTCTTTTCAAATTTTGAGTTTGTATTTAGTTGGGTAATTGTCTCTTCTAATTATTTTCTAAGAGAGGTATTTTTTGTTTCAAGTTTCTCACAATGTTGATCCTTTTCTTTTATCTATTTTTATATTAGTTCATTTATTACTTCTTCTTCTTCAATTTGAACTTTAATTATTTTTTGTTTTTCATAGAGGCTTTGTGATAGCTCCTCCTTTAGTAATATATTCTCTCTTCTGATCTTTGTGATTTCATTTTGATCACAAGTAAGTTCTCCTTTAGGATCAATTTTCTCATCTTCACATTTCTACAATTCCTTTTTCACCTTTCTATTCTTTTCGTTGAGTCTGTCTATTTATTTTAAGGAACAAATTAGTTATGCTTCAAGATTCTCTTCCACTTTAATATAAGAATCTGCTTCTTCTCTCAAATCGATTCCTTCTAATTCTTTAGATTGTGATTTTAGGGCCGTGAATAGAATATCTTCTATTTACATGTCACTGTCATCAGAAAAATTGTTGTACTTATTGATATGTAGGTTCTCCATTTGTCTGTAGGTGTTTTCTTTGTTCTCAGTGTTATCATTCTTGCAATTTCTGAATATTGAATCATCATTTTCATTGTTCTTTCCAATTTTTAAATAAGGGAATTTAGCTAAAGAGTGTACTACTTTTTCACAATTAAAATATTTTAAAAGAGGCTTACCCTTTTTTTTTCCTAATCCTTTCTTGGGATTCCTAGCCAAGTTGGCTTCTTTAGTGTCTCATTCACTATATGAGTTTTCACTTGTTTTGTATCCTTCTGTCCTTGTCCATTTTAACATTTTTAAGGATAATTGATTTGCATAAAGGTCTTATAGCTCTTCACAAATATCTTTAGTTGATGTACACTATCTCACTTTGGATTTTTTTGAATCTAGTAAGCCACTCAAAATGAAATTCATGGTTATTGCATTTTTTTCACTTGCATCCTTTGCAGTTTCATGTGCTAGAAGCATTTTTGAGGGTGTGTAACCAGTGACAAATACTTTCCAAACATCATAACCCAATAACTTCAGATATGTATTCATTTTTATGCTCCAGAATACAAATTATGTTTCACTGAACATGGGAGATGGCATCCAATCCATGTGCGCTACAAGAATTCACCTTCCATTGGTTAGATTGTTCTGAAGGAACCTTTCTCTGATACCAATTGTTAAAACACTTACTTATACTGAGAGGCAGGGTGAATCGATATAAGACTACTTTTATTTTCTTACAATACTTCCTTACAATACTTATCAATATGTTATTTTACCAACTGTAGCAGTTAATGATAAATACACAACCATGCAATTCATAATACATATATATTTAACATGGAAACCTAAATGGGAGAAACCACAAAACAATTATTTTATAAGATCATGTAGGCACCAACCTACTTTTACACTACTTGCGGGCACCAACCTACATGAGACACCAATATCGTCTCTTGAGCACCAACTCAGAAACAATGTCTGTAGGTAGTAGGTACCAACTTGCAGGAGACACCAATTTCCTTATCTCAACAACAACTCAACACTTCCTATGGGAACCAACCTACAACAACAATATTTGAAGGCACCAACCTACATGACACACTAATCCCCTTAGCTGAGCACCAACTCAACACTACCTGTAGGCTCCAACCTACAACTGCTATATTCGTAGGCACCCACCTGTAAGAGACATCGATCTCCCCAAGATGCCAATAATATCATAATTCCTCTTTCCTTCAAGTATTCACCTATAAAAATATGTTTCTTCATCTCTATTGTCATAGAAATTTATACCAATTCACATTCTACATGAATTCATAAATTCCTTAGAACTTGCACCTCCCAGCCACCCTTAGAAAATCAAATTCTTTGGTATTACATTTTATACCATTCGAAAAACCTATGAGCTTCAGATATTCTCTTCCCTTTTTGGTTGTGAAATATTAAAACATATCACACACCTTCCCACATCCAAAACAACCTGGGCATCATTATTTATAAATCCCATATACCAAGGGGTTTGTCCACAAAGATCGTGTTCAACAAGTCGGCTCCAAATACATTTGAATCTTCCTCAAAATTGGGTTTCAAAAAACATTCAAACCAGAAAAAGCACATTTGGTTTCATGCATGATATGCTCACAAACCACAACACACATTTCAATGCTCAACATTCATCATATCATCACCTCAATTAAATATCAATCGTTGATATCTTTTTGGTCATCATTTGATCAAGATCATCGAGGTTTAAAAAATACAATGCACCCCTCAAATCTCAGCCATCATCATATTGGGTCCTTAGTTCAATCGAAACTATTAATATTTTCCCCAAATCACTCAACATAACCCCATCGCACAACCACAGTATGATCATACCTTAGATAAAATATCGATCATCAATCTCTTTCCCTTCATATAAGGACCATCGAGCCACCGAGATATCGGGACCTTGGGCCTTCAACTATGTTTCTTCAGATACTTCTTGATATCGTATATGTCTATATCGTGGACCCCACTTCCAGGGCACCAGGACATTGGCCTATCGGCCCATCGGGCCCTTAGGGTATCAATCCATCATCCCCTTAAGAATTCAAAATTGCATTGATCCATCACTCTTTCGGTATGTGATATGACCTGGAACATGATGTAATATCCACATGGACTCCTTTCATATGACTAGATGACATAGCTCTCTCATGGATTCCATCATTTCTTTTGACATGGCCACCAGCCCATCGGGCACTAGGCACTCAAGACTTCAACATTACAAATATTTTATGATCCTGTGTTATCTGATATGCCATATTTCTGATGTGGTCTTCTACATGTATTCCTTTCCACATGCACTGGATGATGTGGCATATGTATTGGCACTGACATGGAATTTACATGCTCATGAAATCATCACTTCCTCCGGCTCTTGTTTCTATGACATGTTGACTCAACACTTGACACATGTCACTATCTCGGTTTCATATGCGGTTATGATGTGGTGTTTATGTGTCATATGAGCTATCCCTTTGGGGCATCGACCTACATGGTCATCCGAACTTAAAAACTATTCATACACTCACTTTATCAATCTCTTGATATGTGATATGGAACCTTTTCCATGGAACCGTGATACCAGGCGATCAGTCTACCGGACTCTCAAAAACTTTATCACTTCACATTCAGTCATCCATCCAATATCAAATATAGCGATGTGAATTGGAAGATAAGGTGGATTATATGTGGCTCCCCGTATTGACTTTGTTGCTTTCATGGAAGATCACTTGGCCTCAACATGGATCTAACTTGGCACCTAATCTAGCCCACCAATCATCAACTGATCATCTCATTGGGACTTCAACACTGCATTGTCTTTGTTGGGTTTTTATATTCTATGCAGTGAAATTCTAGTCGAGGTGGATCATCTAAATAACGAAAGTCAAAGGTCAAAGTGTTTGACCAGGGAAATTCAAAGTTGAAGTAATCAAAAATAATTCAAAGAGGTCAAGTGATAAGAGATCTATAAGAAGTTGTGAGGAAATCAACTGAATACCAAATGAAGGTCAACTAGTAGTCGACTGGTAATCTGACTGGAAGTCAACTATAACGGAATCCAAATATTTGCGGCATTTCTAGACAATGATTTGTGTGGATCTGTAATCATTTTTGGGTTCCTTTATTTATGTATTTTCCTACTATAAATCCTATCAATAAGGTATGTTGTAATTGTATTGTAGTGGTTGATATTGTAATAATATTCATGCTAATATTTAGCAGTAGATTATTGGTCATGTAGATGTAAGATGAATTGGCTACAGGGTTTTCCTTGTGTAAAGTGAGAGGGTTGTTTCTTAGGTGTAGACCAAGGTTATGGATGTAACCTTTTATTTTGAATGAATAAGACTACAACAGATAAAGACACTCCATGAATGTCGATTTTCCTGTTTGTTTTTCCAGGGTAAAATCTTTGTCTACTATGAGTTTGCTTTTCTACTTATTTTCTAGCCTAAATATTTCTTCCTCTCTTCTATTAGGTTTAGTGTGGAACTATAATTTCCTAACATCCAGTATCATAGAATGGTTTAACAACCTTGGATATGAGATAATCCCTAGGTCTAGTAAGAGTTGTAAGTCAAAGATCTTTAAATTTTGTCTTAAAGAATGGTAAGTAGCTCGAGAATAGAGATCGAAAAATTCAATGGCCAGAACATTGAGCTTTGGAATCTTAAAGTTGAAGATATACTTGTAGATCAAGAACAATGGGAATTTTTTTGTCCAAATACCATTCTGATAGGTATATTGAGGGAAGAATGGGATAAGATCAAAATAAGGGAAAGGAGTATGATTCAACTTTATCTTCTAGATTCAGTGTTGTTGAATGTCTCAGGTAAAGAATCAACCAAGAAATTGTGGGGAAAGTTGGGAAGCATGTACTAGTCTGAGGATGAGTGAGGGAAGTTTGGTAACTGATCATGTAAATGTTTTTAATACCATAATAAGTCAGTTATCATCTGTGTATATTAAAATCACTGAGGAGGAGAAATGTATTATCCTATTATGTTATTTTCCAAGCCCTTGGGATAAATTAGTCGTGGCTATAGGGATTAATTCAAATTCACACTAGAAGACGTGTTTGCACATCTAATATTAGAATAAATTAGAAGTAAGAAAATAGAAGGATGGACCAAATATGATTTAATGGTGAGAGGTAAATGTTTGACAGAGATAAAGGAAAATTATCCAATAGAAAGTATAAGTCAAAGGGTAGATCTAAATACCTTGTTTAGTCGATGAGAAGATGTTGGAAATGCGGTAAAGTTGGGAATTATAAAAGGGACTACAAGTCGAAGGAAATGGAAGTCAGTACAAGATCTGATGAGAAGTAGTCGACTGAGAGAAATACCACTCCATACAAAAGAGACGATGTGTATCTGGCATCGACCAATACATAGTCAGATCAAGATGTTTGGTTGATCAACTCATGAGCATCCTATCATATGACACCACATAGAGAATGGTTCTATGAATATGAATGATATGAAGGAGGAGATGTGTTCTTGGGGGACAACTCAAAAACCAAAATTGTTGGACGAGGAAGAGTCTGACTGATACTACAATATGGGAGGAGTAGAAACATTCTAGGTGTGCTACATATTCTAGGTTTGGAAAGAAACCTAATATGTGTCAGAAAGACAAGTGATGTAGGAGTGCACAATCTATTTCATAAAGACACATGCAAAATGCTCAGAGGTGCAATGGTTTTAATGAAAGGATTTTGGATTGAAACCCTATACAAGTTATTAGGGATGAAACAACATTTTTGTTCCTAAATTCAACTCGACTCGACTCAATTTGGGATAAGTCGATTTAAACCAACTCAAAAAGTCTTCGTCAATTCAACCTAACCATGCTATGGCATGAGAGGAAGGGACACATTGGATAAAAAGGACTTTTATCTATGAATAAAAAAGTTATGGTTGAATATTTTCTTGAATGTAATTTATAAGTTGACTTTTTTGAACATTGTATATATGGATACAAAGTCATGTAAGTTTCCCATCTGGAGTGACAAGGGAAAAATGGATTCTAAAATTGGTTCATAGTGATGTGTTTGTCCCCTTTTCAGTTATTTCACTTGGTGGATCCATGTATTATTTATCCTTCATACATTAAGGGTGGAAGCCGACTCAAAAGAGGGTAGCCTCTGGAAGGATGAATGTCAGTGTTTCATGGAAACCTACACATGAGATCTAGCTAAAGCAAGTACAAACAAATCTTATAAATAAAAGAAGAGAGATTCAATATGGAAGAATGAGAAAATATATTCACACTACTCCAATGAGCTGATGATTGATACATAAATCATGATCAATATGATACAATGAATGAGTGGAATACACTCATATATAGGGAAAAACATTCCATAATTAAGAAAATCAATCAAGCAGTTAACTTTCCTTAGGAATGCATGAATGCATAATAGTGATGGTAAAAATAGAAATTCTAAAATAGAACTAGTCAGTTAACTCCCACTGAACTAGTGTGTCGAAAATAGAAATTTCTCCAACACCCCCCCTGAACATCACTATGGAGTAAAAAATGAGTCCCAGCTACTAGGCCATTTTAGGTACTCATGTACAATGTAGCTAATGAACACTGAATAAAAGTGAGGAAAGAGGGAAAACCACGTGGGAACAAACCCCCCCCTCAAAAGATAATGTATCAAAAGAAGAAAATAATAGTTGCTAGACAACTGTGTTCTTCACTGCAAGATGATCTCACAAAGTATCAAACTGTTGCTCATTGAAAGTCTTCATGAAGATGTAGAAATATTTATGGATCTAATGATGTCCTTTGGCAACCTGTTGGTCCTTATACGTCTTGATCCTGTGGACCCATATGCACCTGAACAATATTCCTTTCTGGTGGATGTGGAACTAGATTCCAAGTCTGGTTCTATAGGAGTGATTCATACTCCTTTTGCATGGCTGGTTTACATAATGGATTTCCCACAACCCTATTGTAGTTATGTGGATGAATAGATTGAACCATATAGCAATGCATGGGCATTGCAGGTTCTGAAGCTAAAAGTACATGAGAAGGCTCCTCAAGCTGAGATCGAGTCATCCTCGAATCCAATGGATTCCCTGCAAGGTTTCCTTCTTCCTGAAGTGTGGTATGTTCCTTCTTGGGCATCTGTTGAAGCTTCGACATTGGCTTCTTATCTGGTTGTACTACCTGCTTATTTCCATGTACAAAATCTGAGTGTATGGAATCATCCCTGATGTCTGAAATTGATGGAAGAACAAGAGTATATGCATGTTGCACTGGAGGTGCATGCAAAGTACTTTCCTTATGTGTAAGTAGAATAGAGGAGTCATTGTCAGAAAACTTAGTGAATTTATACAACCTTGACTTGTGATCCACCTCACCAATTGCAATGATGGAATTGTCATGCATGTCAATTACTGAAAATAAATCTGATGTAAATTCAACCTTTTTACCTTTTTGAGTGATTTGATAAACCGAGAGCAGATTCATAGAAAGATTTGGAACATGTAGAACATTCTCAAAACTCCCATTATGGAGTTCCACTCTCCCTTCTCCTGCTACTGCTAATGGAGTATCATCCCCCATGAGAATAGGGGGTCTTGAGCATGGACTCAAGGAAGAGAAAACTTCCTCTTTTGCTTCCATATGATGGGATGCACTAGAATCTATAATCCATGAATCAGATGAGGAATTAATTGCAACCAGAGCATGATGTTTACCTTTCTTAGGAGCAAGATCTTCTTMCTTTCGCTTCTTGAGTCCCTCTAGAATGAAGTTTCCAAGGTTTTTCTTTTGAAGTGTCTATGCCATAAGATCAATCTGTTTCTTCATGCATGTGGATTCTTCATGATTCTCTTTATTGTAGTAAGTGCACTACTTTCCCTTCTTCTTCTTCTTGGAATATGAAGAGTATTTGGAACTTGAAGAATCATTAAAGGGTTTGGAATATCCCTCCTTCCCGTTTTGTTTGGATGACCCTTTTCCATCATGCATGGTGAGTGCATGTGATTTGGGATCTTTCATGAGGACCATATATATGAGTATTGTTTTCTCTTGTGTAAGAGACTCAATGAACTGAGCCAACATAGGCATTTTCCAATTTGCTCCAAAAAGATATCTACCATAATGGAAATTGGAGACATATACATCATATTTTGGTCCTAGCTTGGCCAAGATTGTTAGAATAAGTTGTTTCTCTTATGTAGACTTATCGATACCACATTCACCCAAGATCAATAACAAAGATTTAAATTTAGTAAAAAAATCTTGTATATTATCAAAACTGTTACGGTCTAAGGTATTCAACTCTACCTCAAGCATATGACCTCGCATCTCATCTTGCTTTCCAAAGAGTCATTCCAAGGTCGTCCAGATCTCGTTTGGAGTCTTACATGCGGCAACATGAAACCACAAATCAATGGATATTAACTCAAGAAGTAGTCCTGTGGCCTCATCCTTACGGTTTGCCCTTCTCATCTTCTCAATCTTTGACGTAGGTTATGTTTCTGTCGCCATTGTTAAATTATATAGTCTTTTTCTTTTGAGTTGGAATGTCACCTTGGGCTTCCAATCAAAATAATTGTATGGTGTGAGTATTACCACCAATTTTGACTATATAATAGTTGTCATATCCATCTCTCCCACTTTTTTTAATAAACCTAAAAATTTACTCTCAATCTGCAAGTGAAAATTAAGAAATCACGACCGAAAGGGCACTTTAAGTGAAAATTCATATCAGTTTCAAGAGATGATCTTGTGACTTAATTTCTAAGAAACAAATGAGGAATCTCTCCAAATGGTTGAAAACCCACTTCCAAAATGGGGCGATTTATTTTCCACATGGGTTGTTTCCTCCAAAACGTAATATTTTGGGAGCAATAAATGTAGAAAGGTATGGCCATGGATTCATATCAGTTTCACTAGGCTATCTTGCATCTTACTTTATGAGCAAACGGTGAAGAACCTAGACAAAGAGTTGAAACCCACTTCCAAAATGGGCCGATTTACTTTCATAATTGGTCGTTTCCTCCAAAACGTAATATTTTGGGAGGAATAATTGCTGAAAGGTACGACTACTCCAATGAGATGATGATTGATACATAGATCATGATCAATATGATACAATGAATGAGTGGAATACACTCATATATAGGGAAAAACATTCCATAATTAAGAAAAACAATCAAGAAGTTAGCTTTCATTAGGAATGCATGCATGCATAATAGTGATGGTAAAAATAGAAAGTCTAAAATAGAACTAGTCAGTTAACTCCTAGTGAACTAGTGTGTCGAAAATAGAAATTTCTCCAACAATGACATGGTTGAAGATATGGAATCCTTACATAAGAATGAGACATGAGATTTAGTATAATTACCTAGTGTAATAAATCTCGTCGATAGAAAGTGGGTACTCAAGAAGAAGATGAACGTAACATGTCAAGTCCAAAAATTCATAGCTCAATTGGTAGCTCAATTCATAGCTCAATTGGTACTAATGTCTCTAGATGAAGCATTTGATCTGGAAATAGAAAATATGGATGTGAAGATAACATTCCTACATGGGGATATGGAAGAATAAATCTAAATGAAAAAACATGAAGAATTTATAATAAAGGGAAAGAAAGATTTGGTGTGAAGATTGAAAAGATCCCTTTATGGTCTATATAAATCACCAAGGATGTGGTATCAAAAGTTAGATGCATGCATCATTAGTTTGGGATTTGTGAGAAGAAAATCCAATCATTGCATATGTTCCAAGCAATAAGGTGGGTGTTTCATATATGTATCATTGTATGTCGATGACATGTTACTGACAAGAAACATCGTGGGTGCAATAAAGGAGGTGATGAAACAACTATCCTTCAAGTTTGACATGAAGGATATTGATGCAACAAACTTCATCTTGGGGATGGAGATTAAAAGAGACCGAGCAACTAGAAATATCTAGTTGAATTAGAAGAAGAATATCTAAACAATATTGAAAAGTTTCATCATGCAAGATTGCAAACATGTAAAGGTTCCAATTCATATGGGAGGGAGGTTAATTGTTTATCAATGTCCAAATACACAAGAGGAAATAGAGGATATGGCATGTATTCCCTACGCAAGTTCTATTGGTATTCTAATGTATGTGATGGTCTACACTCGATTAGACATTTCCCATGCAATGGGAATGTTGAGAAGATACATGTTGAAACCTAGAAAGGAGCACTGGACAACTGTCAAGAGAGTATTCAGGTATTTGTGTGGCACAAAAGACTATGCTATATTCTACTAACAGAAACCTGAAAATGACAGTGAAGTATATGTACATGTATTTGTCGATGCCAACTTGGATGGAAATTTGTATTGATGAAGGTCGACCAATGGATATGTGTTCAATATTTTGGTGGAGCAATCAGCTGGATGAGTAAGCGATAGGAGGTTCTTTCCCTGTTAACAAAAAAACTTGAATACACGGCAGTCACTCAAGGAAACAAAGAAGTAGTATGGTTGCAATGACTGTGTTCAAGGATTGGGTTTGAGAAGAGAGATATGAAGATAAGTTGTGAAAGTAAAAGTGCATTATTTTGGAAAAGAAAACAACTTATCATTCCAAGAATAAGCATATTGATGTACAATACCATTTTGTAAGAGACATGGTGGAAAACATCAAGGTGTTTTTGTATAAAGTAGACATGTTGGAAAACATAGCAGACTCTTTGACCAAGTATGTGAGTGTTGTGAAGCTATCTTGGTGTAGAGAGGTAATGGGAATTGTTTCCTTGGGTCTATGAACAAAATTTCAGGAAAATCTTCGTTCAACAAAGAGGACAACAAATGGGAGGATGTTGGGTTATTATATTCTTTGCAGTGAAATTCTAGTCAAGGTGGATTGATTGGATAATAAAATTCGAAGGTCGAAGTGTTTGACCAAGAAAATTTAAATTCGAAGTAATCAACAATAATTCAAAGAGGTCAACTTAAAAGAGGTCGATAGGTGGTCATGTAGCAACCAACTGAATATCGAATGAAGTTTGATTGGTAATCCTACTGGAAGTCGACTGTAACAGAATCCTAAGATTCACATGATTTGTATCCAATGATCTACATGGATCTCTAACTGATTTGTATGCCTTTATTTAGGGTTTTTCCTAGTGTAAATCCTATAAATAAGGATTATTGTAATTGTACTGTAGTGGTTGATATTGTAATAATCTTAATGCTAATATTTAGCAGTAGGTTGTTGGTCATGTAGATGTAAGATGAATTGGCTACAGGGTTATCCTTGTGTAAGGCAAGAGGGTATGATGTTGATTGTGTCTTAGATATAGACCAATATTAGGCATGTAACCTTTTATTTTGAATGAATAAGAAAACAAGAGAGAAAGAAAAACAAGGAATGATGGTTTTCCTATTTGGGTTTTGAGGGTAAAATATTTGTGTACTGTGAGTTTTCTTTTCTATTTGTTTTCTATCCTAAATCTGTATTCATGTATTTTTTTACGTTTAGCGTGGAATTATAATTTCTAATAGGCATTCCATTATTTCAATATCTGACATGCCGATATCGGATCCCTGGGGTACTAGTGTTGATACTGAGAGGGGGGTGAATCAGTATCAAGTAAAATTTAAAAACCTTTTTCAACTTATACTTAAACCATTCAATTATATCCAATGAGAAATTAACAATAGTATAAGAGTTACACCAATACACCACAATACACCATGCACAATA
>SNQJ01S0025406.1:49291-71923 GCA_010110895.2 Picea sitchensis
ACTTTCTTATTTTGTAATTATTTTCTTTAATTATTTTCAGGGCCTACATGTACTTCCTTTTTCAATTCACTTTGTCATCTTAAAAAATTCATTTCTCCTCAACCATGAGGATCCATGTGACGTGCCACATACCACCGAAAATAGCATGATGTATACTATCCATTCAGAGGTGTTGTATATGCATGCGCATTTTCCTTTATGTCCAGATACCTTTATCAATCTTGCGGTCCAAAACCCATGACTAGGGTTGACATCAATGACAACACTCAATCTTCCAACAACTGGACCACCGCCCCCCCATAAGTTTGTACATTGCGCTAACACTCTGATCTCCCAGTCTATGGTATGTTGGGCCCCACGAATAAAAGGTAACTCTTCGTTTGGGGTTTTGTAGCTCATCATTCACATTCAAACCATATGCTTTCACTTTTTCACTATAAAATCATCGAAGTTAATTTTCCTTGCACATGTGGGACTTGGATTTTTAGGTTATTTATTCGATCGAGTCAACCAGGCCATCAGGACCATCACTGCTTATTTTTTCAGCATATGCCTAAGCTTCGTTTATTCTCTCACATTTCTTGTTTTTGGTTCTACTATATCCTTGATCTCATTTTCTATTTGGGGGACATCTCGTCCAACTTCCAATATCCATTTTCTTCAACTCTATATAGCCCGAAATAATTCTAATTGTCTTATCCTTGCACAGTAAAATCTCATAACTCATGCAGAAGTTAAACATATACTCATCATCCAACAGGGACATTCTCTACTTCCCCTGTCTGGTTTTACTTCCTTGGTATGCTTCTTTAACCTCAATGACAAGTGAATACACAAAGGCTCATCCATTTGTAGAGACATTCATAGTATCCCCCTATCATTGACAACAATTAGTTTCCACCTGCCTATGAAATCAATGGCATCCATGATTTCCATAGTCATGTCTACCTTTGACATCAATGACAACACAATTTCCACCACACACACACACATATAGGAGACAAAGAGTACATTATAATGAAAGGGTATCATTAAGGGTTCTAGCCAACATACAATTGTAATACTATAAATGTAATAATTCAATATATAGAGTTTAATAAGGAGTTCTACACATAAAATGAGACTTTGTCTAGGTATTAACAATATGATACAATAAACCTAACCCATTTGTTATTTTCTTAATTTATTTTGATGATGAATATGAATTCAAATGTTTTCCTACATTCTCTAACCACTTGTTTTAGTTTTACTCCATCCTTCAAAGGGTATTAATCACAGGGAATATTCTTGTTGGGATAAGGTCACTAACCTAGGGAATACTTTTGACCATAATGATCAAAACTTTATTGTCAACAATGACCTCTATGCATATCATGATTTAAATATTTTTCGTGCCCTAGGATACCCTTTTATGGAAACTCCATTTTTGGTATTGATGTTTATAATTTAACTTTTGAGAATCCCACTAAAGTCTTTAAGTTTCAGAATCTCATTAATGTGAAACATTGTGTCCATGATAACTTGAGTGTGTGGAGGACATTGTAATTAGGTGATAAATTCTTTTGGATCTTAAAAAACCTCCCCCTTTGACTTATTGACCTATGGGTTGGCATTCCTTGCATGGTTTGTTTTTTTCATTTCCAGGCCATGAACATAATTGGTTAGAATTGAGATGCATTCCTTTACAAAAAGTTTCACCCACCATGAAGAAAATTTTTATTTTTATTTTTTCACTTTTTGTACATACATAAATACTTAAAAGGAAATAATATAATTAAAAATAAACTAGTTTTTTTTTGTTTAATGTTCTTTTAATCTAGTTTTTCATTTTGTTTTAAGTTTTAGTCACCATGTATTTCCTTTTATGTTCCTTGCAATTCTATTTTGTTTTGGATTTCCTTTTCAAAGGTTTTCCCTCCTACTCAATCATTTATTTTGATTTCTATCCCACATTATCTTCACTAATTTGCAAGTGGCATTGGAAGGGTCAACAAAAGTTCTCACAAAGGTGAGGTTTTATATAACATGTGATGTTGGCTCTGTGAGTGTTGAAGATATGCTAGGTGATGGATGCAAGAATCCATGCACCAAAAACCACACTCTAATCCACAAAGTCACTACGATTATATATGCTACATGGATGATGTAAAATTTTGTCCTCCCTCATCTTATAAATATGTCCCTTGCTTCATCCCACATGTAGAATTTTGGCCTACCTGTCATCTCATATACTACTCGTTTTAATGATGTATTGAGTTCACTTACATTACCATTATTTAGTTTTCAGATTCACTAATTACTTATTGATTTGCATAATACAAAATGTTTGATAATTATCCTAATTAAATGATACTAGTATATAAAACCAAGATCTTTTCTAAGTTAGAAGACTATTGTAATTCATATTCCTTGAGGTTTGGAATATATTGACCACCATTTTGGTCAACAAATAAGAGGAAACTAGGTTTTATAGAATAAATGATGATTTGTAAATTGTATTTCTAGCAATGAATAGATGGAAATATATTTATATAGTGCTCATGATGTCCCCAATGTTTCAAATTGATGAGTTCATAAAAAATAGTTATAGGGAAATAACATGAATAATACTTAATGAAGGTGTAAATGTGTTGAACTTGCCGACAATAGATCTAGCTAGGAATTGACATACATAGTTGTAGAGAAAATATGAGAAAATAGAAGCAGGAGAGAAAGAATGGAAGAATTCTCATTAATCGTATTACACACTCAAAGAGTGAATAATTTACAATAGATATAGGTTACATGAGTAAATAATGCGCCATAGTAGTGATCTAGAGAGATCTAGACACTCATTGACAGTCACGGGAGTGAACTGCCACCTAGTCCTTGTTATCTGATCCATGCAATCATCAATTAACTGAGTCATGACTTCCACTAGTCTAACTAAGTGTAACTAACTCTAAATTGAAGAGGACCATCCTATTTTGTAGGGGAATATTCTCTAGAGAGAATATTCTCATCTAAGGGAGAGTTCTCAACATTGGACTATAAAACTTAGGAAAATATTTATAGGTGAGTGTGTAATATCTCCAACACCCCCCTAAACACTACCAGGGTGTACATGATGAATGGGTTTTGGAAACCAAGGCCATGTTAGGTACCCATTGTACAATGCATATAATAATGAGAAACTGAAAAAATGAGGAAAGAGGGAAAGACTCATGGGAAAACCCACCCTCAAATTACAATGCATAAAATATATAAAAATGAGAAGGAATAAAAAGAAGTTGCTAAGCAACCCTGTCCTTCACTCCAAGAAGACCTCGCAATTGTTCAATTTTGTTCTCGTTGAAGATTTTGTTGAAGATGTAAATGTTTGCATAGATATGATGAAGTAGACGCACCATTGAGATGTCCACACATATCCAATTTATCTTATTGTAATGAAGAAGATCCAAATAAAGTTTGGATGAAACTTTGAAAACCGTGTGGTTGTTTCCCAAAAAACTTTGAAATTTTGTTGATTTTAAAATGATCATAACTTCACTTCTCGAATTTCATTTCGGACAATGTTTTTTTTGAAATTGGTTATTTTTCTGATAGGAATTCAAATATCAATATTGTTTCTGAAAATTATGCTCAAAAAATATCATAATTGAATCCGATGTGCGCGTCCCCCTTGTTGTCTTTTGAGATGCATGCATGTTTCTCCTGAGATGCATGCCTGGCGCATGGAAACGTGTCTTCATGTGACTCATTAGATGCATGCAATATATCTTCCACATGAAATTCATAAAAAAAATATGAAATGGAGTACGCATCATCTGCAATTAATGGAATACAAATTTGTGTAGATACTTGTGTAGAAAACTCTTTAGAATAAAATGCTTGATCTTCTGATGGAGTCTCGTCTGGATCTATATGTTCAAACTTTTGCATGCAATATTCATTATTACCAAATATAAACTCCAATATACTCCATAATTGGTTTGGATTTGAGTCTTGTGAGTCATCATATACTTGGTGGAGAATTTGAGGAGAAATAAACAAGAGGATACATTCTATGGCCATATCTTGTATATTGAGAAAGTTGTTTTTCTCATCAGGAGGATCAGGGTCTACTTCCATTGCCATAGTTATTTGGTACAAGCCACTGCATTTTAGTTGAAGAATTTTTTTTGGCTTCCACTACAAATAGTTATGAGGTGTGAGAAGTATTTCCGATGAATGATCCATATTTTCTGCATTCTTCAATATTCGGTACATGCAAAAAGAATCTGGTGTGTCTTTTTCCTATCAATCGGTTGGCTTTGATACCATGTAAATGTGTTGAAACTACACATAATAGATCTATCTAGGAATTGACATACACAGTTGTAGAGAAAATATGAGAAAGGAGAATCAGGAGAGAAAGAATGGAAGAATTCTCATTAACCGTATTCCACACTCAAAGAGTGAATAATTTACAATATATATATATATATATAGGTTACACGAGTAACTAACGTGCCATAGTAGTGATCTAGAGAGATCTAGACACTCACTGATAGTCATGGGAGTGAACTGTTACCTAGTCCTAGTTAGCTGATACATGCAATCATCTGTTAACTGAGTCACGACTTCCACTAGTCTAACTAAGTGTAATTGAGTGTAACTAACTCTAAACTGAAGAGGACCATCCTATTTTGTATGGGAATATTCTCTAGAGATAATATTCTCATCTAAGGAAGAGTTATCAACATTGGACTGTAAAACTTAGGAAAATATTTATAGGTGAGTGTGTTATATCTCCAACACCCCCCTTGAACACTAATAGGGTGTACATGATGAATGGGTTCCAGAAACCAAGGTCATGTTAGGTACCCATTGTACAATGCATATAATAATGAGACACTGAAAAAAATGAGGAAAGAGGGAAAACCTCATGGGAAAACCCACCCTCAAATTACAATGCATAAAATATATAAAAATGAGAAGGAATAAAAAGAAGTTGTTAAGCAACCCTGTCCTTCACTCTAAGAAGACCTCACAACTATGCAAGTTTGTGCTCGTTGAATGTTTTGTTGAAGATGTAGATGTCTGCACATATATGATGAAGTAGATGTCCACACATATTCGATTTTTCTTCTTGTAATGAATAAGATCCAAATAAAGTTTGGATGAAACTTTGAAAACCCTGTGGTTGTTTCCTAAAAAATGCTTCAGTTTTGTTGATTTAAAAATGATCATAACTTCACTTCCCGAATTCTTTTTTGGGTAATTTGTTTTTTGAAATTGGGTGTTTTTCCAAGAGGAATTAAAATATCGAATTTGTTTCTAAAAATTATGCTCAAAAAATATCATAATTGAATCTGATGTGCGCGCCTCCCTTTTTGTCTCCTGATATGCATGCATCTTTCTCCTCAGATGCATGCCTAGAACATGGAAACATGTTTGTGTGTGACTCATGAGATGCATGCAATATATATTCCACATGAAATTCATAAAACAAATCTTAAATGGAGTACACATCATCTACAATTAATGGAATACAAATTTGTGCAGATATGTGTGTAGAAAACTCTTCATAATAAAATGCTTGATCTTCTGATGGCTTCTCTTCTGGCTCTATATGTTCAACCTTTAGCGTGAAATATTCCTTATTACCAAATGTAACCTCCAATATAGTCCATAATTGGTTTGGAGTTGAGTATTTTGAGTCATCATATACTTGGTGGAGAATTTCAGTAGAAATAAACCAAAGAATACATCTTATGGCCATATCTTGTCTGTTGAGAAAGTCAGTTTTCTCATCGGTGAAATTAGGCTCTACTTCCATTGCCATATTTATTTGGTACAAGCCTCTGCATTTGAGCTGAAGACGAATTTTTGGCTTCCACTCCAAATAGTTATGAGGCGTGAGAAGTATTGTCGATGAATACTCCATCTTTTCTGCATTCTTCAATCTTCGGTACCTACAAAAAGAATTTGTTCTGTATTTTTCCTAGCAATATGTCATCTTTGATACCATGTAAATGTGTTAAACCTGCACATAATATATCTAGCTAGGAAATGACATACATAGTTGCAGAGAAAATATGAGAAAAGAGAAGTAGGAGAGAAAGAATGGAAGAATTCTCATTAATCTTATTCCACACTCAAAGAGTGAATAATTTACAATAGATATAGGTTACATGGGTAACTAATTCTCCATTAGTGATCTAGAGAGATCTAGACACTCACTAACAGTTAAGGGAGTGAACTTCCACCTAATCCTAGTTAACTGATCCATGCAATCATCAGTAAACTAAATCATGACTTCCACTAGTCTAACTAAGTGTCATTGACTCTGAAATGAAGAGGAACATCCTATTTTGTAGGGGAATATTCTCTAGAGAGAATATTCTCATATAAGGAAGAGTTCTCAATGTTGGACTATAAAACTTAGGAGAAAAATTATAGATGAGTGTGTAATATCTCCAACACCCCCCCTAAACACTACTAGGGTGTACATGATGAATGGGTCCTGACAACCAAGGCCATTTTAGGTACCCATTGTACAATGCATATAATAATGAGACTGAAAAATGAGGAAAGAGGGAAAACCTCATGGGAAAACCTCATGGGAAAACCCCCTTCAAATTAAAATGCATAAAAAAATATAAAAATGAGAAAGAATAAAAAGAAGTTGCTAAGCAACCCTGTCCTTCACTAAAACAAGACCTCGCAACTATGCAAGTTTGTGCTCGTTGAAGATTTTGTTGAAGATGTAGATGTCTGCACAGATCTGATGAAGTAGATGCACCATTAATATGTCCACACATATCCACTTTCTCTTCTTGTAATGAAGAATATCCAAATAAAGTTTGGATGAAACTTTGAAAACCGTGCGGCCGTTTCCAGAAAACCATTGAAATTTTGTTGATTCTAAAATGATCATAACTTCACTTCCCGAACTCCGTTTTGGGAAATGTTTTTTTTGAAATTGGGTATTTTTTTGAGAGGAATTCAAATATAATTTTTTTTTATGAAAATTGTGCTGAGAAAATATCATAATTGAATATGATGTGTGCGGCCCCCTTTTTGTCTCGTGAGATGCATGTATGGTGCATGGAAAAGTGTCTGCACGTGACTCATGAGATGTATGCAATATATCTTTCACATTAAATTCAAAAAACAAATCTGAAATAGAGTACACATCATCTGCAATTAATGGAATACAAATTTGTGCAAATACTTGTGTAGAAAACTCTTTAGAATAAAATGCTTGATCTTCTAATGGCTTCTCTTCTAGCTCTATATCTTCAACCTTTTTCATGCAATATTATTTATTACCAAATATAACCTCCAATATAGTCCATAATTGGTTTGGAGTTGAGTCTTGTGAGTCATCATATACTTGGTGGAGAATCTCAATAAAAATAAACCAGAGGATAAATCCTATGGCCATTTCTTGTCTATTGAGAAAGGTGTTTTTCTCATTGGTGGAATCAGGCTCTACTTCCATTTCCATAGTGATTTGGTACAAGCCTATGCATATGAGTTGAAGAAAAAGTTGTGTCTTCCACTCCAAATAATTATGAGGCATGAGAAGTATTGTCGATGAATAATCCATCTTTTATGCATTCTTCAATCTTCAATACCTGCAAAACGAATCTGGTATGTCTTTTTCCTAGAAATTTGTTGGCTTTGATACCATGTAAATGTGTTGAACCTACACATAATAGATCTAGCTAGGAATTGACATACACAGTTGCAGAGAAAATATGAGAAAAGAGAAGTAGGAGAGAAAGAATGGAAGAATTCTCATTAACCGTATTCCACACTCAGAGAGTGAATAATTTATAATAGATATAGGTTACATGAGTAAATAACGTGCGGCATTCTGCCATGAAGTAGTGATCTAGGAGAGATCTAGACACTCACACTAACAATCCATTAAGGTGGTATCACCTAGTCCTAGTTAATTGATCCATTCAATCATTAGTTAAAGTATGTCATGACTTCCCACTAGTCTAAATGAGTGTGAATGAATATAAACTAAAGAGGAACATCTTGTTTTGTAGTGGAATATTCTCTATAGAGAATATTCTCTCATCTAAGGAAGATTTCTCAACATTGGAATGTTATAGAGAATATTCTCATCTAAGGAAGATTTCTCAACGTTGGAATGTAAAACTTAGGAAAACAATTATAGGTGAGTGTGTAATATCTCCAATAGAAGGAACATGGAAAAATTGGTGTTGTGTTATTAACTTGACATCGTTGATAGTGAAGTGTTGCAGATTACATGGTGATAGAAAAAAAGTAGTATTATCTTTATGCATTGTCTTGGTGTTATGTTATTAACTTGACCTCATTGGTAGTAAAGTGTTGCAGATTACATGGTGATAGAAAAAATATAACATTGTCTCGGATAAATGTTTTGAGTACAAATTATGTTTTTTATTGGGCTCCTTGTCTTTTGCTTCCTATCACTAATTTGTTATATGTCCTTGATAAAAAAATCTCATCCATGCAACCTTATTATATATGGAGTCCTAAAATCGATTATAACTATGCAACGTTGGTTATAACTATGCAACGTTATTATAGATGGAGTCCTAAAATGGATTATAACTTTGATCATAAAATTTCTATGATTTCATTGCTCTTTAATTTTGGAAACAATATGATTCCTTTTGTCTCATACCCTTTGATAAATTCAGAATAAAATTTCCATATTACCAATGCCCTTCGTTAAAAAAATTTGGGCTCATGTTCTTTATACTAAACTTATTTTCCTTTATACTTTAATACCCATCTTTAAAGTTTTATAATTGTTCGTGGTTCATCACATTATTATTTTGAACCCTTAGCCTTTCATTCTCCAAGAACCTTTCCTAACCATGCATTATAGATCCCAAGTCAAATTCCAAGGAAAGGGCATGGCCCAAGAGAAAGCTTGCATGTATAGTGAGCATCGATTAGTTGGATGCATGCTCTTTCACATAAAGCTCCCATATCGATTTCCCCTTTTGCATGAGAGTTTGGTAGTTCCATGAGGAAGATAAAAGGCCATAGCTTTGGTGTCATTCATACCAAATGCCTCATAAAATTAAGGAACCAGTTAATGCAAAAACTCAAAGAAATGCCTTAATTGATGCATACATGACCTCTATGGACATGTTTTATAAGTGTAATTGTAAACCCATTCATGTCCATTATGATTCTAATACTTATTATGTGATATATTTGGGTTAGTGTGGAAACGTTTGGTGATATATATGGATGACATAAGGATTCTTCCAAAATACACATTTGTTGTCACATTGCTATGTGGAGGTCATAAAAGGACAACAATGAGAAACAAAGGTCTAGTGAATGGTGTTGTATGAGATATAGGTGCATTAGAAAATCTTATTTTGTGTGGAGGAGATCTTTTAGATTTTCTAAAACTTACAAAAGTAATTAACATACCATAGTTATGGAGGTAGGAGGTATACATGTTGAATTTACTAGGGTGGATGTTTGTAAGGTGAAAAATGGAAGACCATACAAAGATTTAATACCTCTACTATGAGCCACAAGTCCTAAACATAAGTCCTAAACATAATTTTATACTTTCATATGAAATGAATGGTGTGGTATTGATTAGGGATGATGCATACCCCTTTTAATTTTTGTTCCAACAACAATTGGTGAACATTTGGTTAAATAGTTGGAGAAAATAGAATTGAATGCAAATGAATGTCAAGGTTTCTTCATGTAAGAGGAAAAAAATTGATAAACTTGGTACAACTAGTGTCTTTGTTGGTGATTCATATGATGAAGACCAAATTTATGCTAAGTAATAAAGTCTCCAGATATTATTTTAAGCTAGGGAACTATTATAATGGAAATTATACACTAAATTCAAGGTCCATTACATGTTGCATTCATACTAGTGGGGGGAGGTTGTCTATTTGTTGGCATCGCTAATTACATAAATAGAGTCCATCCTGAGGTATAGATAATTGGTGTGGGGATAGAATATGCAAATTTTATAGCTTTATCTTTGTGCCATGGAAAATGTGTGGTGTTGGATCATGTAGGATACTTTGTAGATAATAGAGAAATCATGGTTGAAGAAGAATTAACATTTAACCTTTGTAGCGGGTTGATGGAGAATTTATTTTCAGTTGTGATGTTATATGTGCGTCAATAAAGAACATGTTTAAATAGAAGAGAATACTTTTATTACTAGGAGGGTCTTTGATCCAGGAGGATATGAAATGCCAAAAGAAAAAATTCTTCCAATATCAACAAAAATCGCACCAAATCAAAGAAATCATCGAGAGATTTCCAACAGTGAAAAAAACACCTCAAACGAAGTACAAATGACAAAGTTATGGCCAGTCAAAGTTTCAGTCAACCTAGTCAGAGTCAACATGGTGACGTCAACATCATATAGGGTGACATCAACAACTGACTATGTAGTGCTGACACAATATGGAATCAACATGTTGACATGGAAGCACAAGAGGCTTCCATGTGGCATGCTAATTTGGCATTTTTTGACCCCATTCAACTAGTAAAAGTTTGCCACATGGCATCATATGGAAACCACATGGCAGTATGATGGCGACGTGGCAGGTAACGTGTCACGGTGACAGAGAGATGATGCAAACTTCCAAGTGGGCATTGACCCACCAATCAAGGAGTTCCACATGGCCCAATCACAGGGTGCCACATGACACCCCACAGATGCCCAATATCCCTCTGAAACCAAAATTTGAAAAAAAATATATACCAGCCACTAGTTTGGCTGGTGGCCAACGGGTGTACTTGGTCCATGTTAAAAATGGCAGGAATTTTGGTGGTTTAAACAACATATATTATATTTATATATATGTTATAACAAACAATTAAAATGGGGGTCTGTAGGGTTTGACCCCTAGACCTCCTGCCAACCATATGTCCTAATTTGAACACGCCAACCAATATGCCTATGGATTTTGTTGGTATATATGTCGATATTTATATTATTTAAAACCCATTTTATTGCTCGATTGAGAGAGAATCTGTGGGTCCATATAGGCACAATTTTCTATGTTGGAGGAGCATTTATTTAGGTTGTTGTGGAATGAATTTTGAGGCAGAGAGCCCAGGAGGGTCCTGGAAGTGACAGTGAGAGAATTTAATGAATTTATAGTCACTTTGCATGATTTCTTGCCAACAATTCACTCGTGTATTCATAATTTGGATCCAAGCAACGAATTTTAAGGAAAATTCCAGATTTGAGGTATTTCCATGTATTTATGCCAATTTTTGTTGAGATAATATAAAGGCCTATCCATTGAGAAGTGGGCCCAGAGACATAGTCCATTGTTAGGACAAACTCCGTTATCAATTATTGTGCAAATTTTTTTCTTGTTATTTCCGAATGTGTGTGCATTCTTCTTATATTTTGCACATAAGATTTGTTTATGCTCTTTAATGCAATTCATGTTGTAGTCATTGAATACAAGATCCTGGATCATGTTGGTATTAGAGTAGTGTTCTTTGCCTTGAATTGCAGGTGTGGATTCTTACTAGGGCCATTCTCAAAGGGGTTGAAGGACAACTTGAGACTTTCAACCCATAGATTGGACGTTCAACTCAAACAAATAAAATGGGGGATGAAGAAATTCATATAGAGTATGAAAATAATTTTCACAAGGCTTTATACTGGATGTCAAATATGGTAGAAAAATTATTTTTAGATTATGAAAAGAGAGTGGAAAATAAGAAGAAACCTAAAGCAGAGGATGATGTTGCAGAGAACCATGGAATTGGAGGAGACCCTCTTGAGCCTCCATCTTCTCCTTCAATTTTAAGCTCTTCTTCATCCTCTCATTCTCATCATTCTAATTTCCATTAGAAAAATGACTTTAAAAATCCATTATTGAAATTATATGTTAAATTTAATTTTCCCATGTTTAATGGAGAAGCTAATGTAGATAAGTTAAACAATTGTATTAGATAGATCGAAGTTTACTATCATGTACAACAGATCAAAGAGGAAGAGGTGAAGATCTAGTTGGTTACTATTCGGCTAGAAGGCACAACCCTGGTATGGTGGGAGAGAAAACTTAATAAAGGTAGTGAGCATAATGGTAAACTCCTTTCTTCATTGTCTGAATTTACTTCTAGATTGAAAAAAAAATTCTATCCATTGGGTCATGTAAAAAAATCCATGATGGAATGGAACAAATTGAGACAGGGTAAAGGTTAGAGTGTTCAAAGTTTCACGAAAGAGTTTAGGAAAAATTCACTTGCATTGAATGTTCCTTTAGACTCTAGAGATACTTTTATGAAATATATTGGTGCACTTCATTGGTACATTCCTCACACATTGTTTTTGTTTAATCCCACTAATCTAGATAAAGTGTGTGTGCAAGCAACTCATCTTGAAAGCAGAGGAAATAATGTACAAGAATATCACACAAAGAAGCCTTCCAAGTTCCAAAAAAAAAAATTCAAAGGAAAAGGAAAGGGGAAAAATACAACCACAACAAAGAAAGGGGAAGGAAAATTCTCTTGCACTCATCATAAAAAATATGGGCATGATGATGAGCATTGCTGGAAACTACATCAAGAGTTAAGAACAAATAAATTTGGTGACAAAGGGAAGTAAAAAATTGTTTCTACAGTGCAAAAAGAATTAGGTTCCTATTAAGGTGATGAAATGATAATCACAACAATTGGAGTACAAGGTAAAGTTTCCTCTCATGCTAGTTCAAGTTCTACAATTCCATCTCCTAAAACTGAAAATAAGAGAAGTGAACTTTTTCACATCAGAGTAGAATCCAAACATATTAAAGTGGATACTTTATTTGATCTGGGTTCTCAAGTTAATTTCATATCTAAAGTGATTTTTAAAAATTTGGGCTTAGAAACAATACCTCATCCAAAACCTTACCCTCTTGGTTGGGTGAGTGACGATGCAAAACTTCAAGTTACCAGGTAGTGTAGATTGAAATTTGTTATTTCTTCAAAGTTGGTAGATTAGGTTGAACTTGATGTGGTCTCACTTGATATCTATGGCATTATCTTGGGAAGTCCCTATTTGTATGATAGAAATGCTATCTTCTTTTGACAAGAGAAAAAATACCATCTCACAAAAGGTGGTGTGGAATACATTGTTAGAGCTCACAGTATGAAGAAATTAACTCTTGTTAGTGCATGATAGATAAAGAGAGCCATGAATACTAGAAATAATTTTTTTGTCATGGTGTTGAAAGCAAAAGATCATTATAAATATAATATTTTTGATGATCACAATCCTTCTCATAAAGATTAAATGATTGATGTTATTTATAACTATGATGAATTTTTTAGGAACCAAAAGGATTTCCTCCTAAGAGGTATATACAACATGAAATACAGTTGCACCCAGATGTTCCCTTACCAAACATTGGCATGTATAGGATGTTTGTGTTCGAGAATGAGGATATCAAGAATAAGGTACATAACTTGCTTGAAAGAGGGGTCATTAGACCAACATATTCTCCTTGTGTCTCTGTGATAGTACTGGTTCTAAAGAAATATGGCACATGGAGGATGTGCGTGGATTTCAGAGCACTAAAAAAAATAATGGTGAAGAACCGTTACCCTTGCCTCGTACATATGACTTTCTGGATCAGTTGAATAATGTAGTGTACTTCATTAAGTTGGATTTGAGGAGTGACTACCACTAGGTCAGAATCGTTGTTACACATTATTTTGGTCACCCCAGTGATCCATTGACAACATGTGTTCATGTTCCCAAAAAGAGCCTTCCTTCATGAGGAAAGTGACTAACTTTCTCTTCTCAAAAACCCTATTAAGGAAGGTCATCACAGGATGCACCATATGAAGGAAGATACGATCCTTGATCATCGCTCCCCTACCCTAGAGCTAGGTTGAGATGTCTCCACAAGCTTCTCTACATCTAGGGTGTGACGATGTCAAAAGGATAAGAAAAGGCCAAGTTTCATGGAAGTTATAGAAGGGGACCTTCTAGAAGGTGAGGTGGCATCCATATGGTTGGGATCTTACTTGCTTATCTGATTTCATGGGATCATCCTAATCTCTTTAACCATATCTCTCTCCCTTATATAAAGAGGGATTTCTCATGGAAAAAGTTAAGGTTAATGAAGGTTGAATTGGCTAAGTTTGTATGAAGAGTTCTGCATTAGATCAGTGTTGAGAGCCTCATTTCAGTTCAACAAGTCATTGTGGATCTTCTTCATTCAAGATTTGAGAAATTGTGTGTGTTGGAGAAAAGGGTCATTGGAAGGGGACCTTGCGACATCAAGGATTTGGTTGTAATCTCCACTTTCATTTCAATATAATGCAGTGATATGTTACTTTCCCATAAAATTGGCTTTGTTTTATTGTATGATTCCTTGATCACATACATAGGTTCTTGTTGAGTATATTATTGTTGTCACTTTGGTTGGATTGTGTTCCCTTGCATATTCAATATCATAGGAGAACTAGAGTTGAGCTAGGACAACGGCAGTAATAGGAAGCGATATTTAAATACCATGTTTCCCATCTCTTGTTAAATA
The DNA here is from genome assembly GCA_010110895.2 of Picea sitchensis. Classification (NCBI taxonomy): domain Eukaryota; kingdom Viridiplantae; phylum Streptophyta; class Pinopsida; order Pinales; family Pinaceae; genus Picea; species Picea sitchensis. The sequence goes on from SNQJ01S0025406.1 coordinate 63,808, forward strand.
GTAAACTCAATGATTAGATCTTAGGGAAAGTGTCATATTATGTTCTGTGTTGTTCTAGATCTAGGTGGATCTAGAGATATCTCTTTATGTCCACATTTACCGATAAGTCCCATAACAATCATATAATTCGACGTGTGGAAGACTTCATTAAAAACAAAACAAGGTCAATTTGAATGGATGGTAATGCCATTTGGAATTTTCAATGCCCCTACGACATTCATGCATGTTATGAATGATGTCTTTAGGCATTTCATAGATGACTTTGTGATTGTATACTTAGATGAAATTCATGTATTTAGTAGAAATTTGGATGAATATGTAATGCATGTAAAGCAAGTATTGGATGTCCTTAAAAGAGAAAAGTTGTATGTAAAATTGTCAAAGTGTGAATTTGGAAAAACCTTATTGGTTTACTTGGGTAATATTGTAGGAGGTGGTAAACTAAATATAGATCCCTTCAAAGTTGAAGTCATTGTAAATTGGCCTAAGCCAACATTAGTTATAGATGTTAGAAGCTTTTTAGGGGCAGTTTGGTACTGGAGAAAGTTCATTTCTAACTTCTCATATATTGCATCTCCTTTTCATGCCTTAACTAATGTGAAACATGTATTCCACTGGGGAGTAAGACAAAAAATATACTTTGACACTTTGAAGGAAAAGATCAACATCATGCCAGTGCTATCTCTACCTGACCTACAAAAACTATTCAAGATTGAGACTGATGCCAGTACATATGCCATGGGAGAAGTCCTAATGCAACAACTTAAGCCCAGTTTCTTTGATTGTGAAACTTTTTCTAAGGTTGTTTGTAATTATCCTACATGTGAAAAAGAACTGTATGCATTGGTACAAAGAGTGAAGAAATGGAAACACTACTTGATGGGGAAGGTAAATATCATACACACTGATCACCAACACTTACAGTACCTCCAGTCACAAACCAAGATACAACAATCAAGACACTATAGGTGGATGGTATTCTTGCAACAGTTCCATCTAGTTATCAGATATAAGAAAGGCATAAACAACAAAGTTGTGGATATGCTTTCTAGACTTCATATTTCTACATCGATTGTTTTGAAAAATACGTCCTTAGCTCATGTCAGTTATGTTGAATAATATGATAATGATGAATATTTCAAAGATGTATATGAAAGGCTAACCCATGGTTCGCAGGTGGAGAATTTTCATTTTCAAAATAAACTACTCTACCATATGGGAAAACTTTGTATTCCTACAAATGAAAGAGTGCATGTAATCAACGAAGCTCACACTTCTCTAATATATGGACACTTTTGGGTGGGAAATACTTTAGAACTTTGAAAAGGTTTTGTTATTGGCCTCGAATGAAAGAAACTATAATAAAATATGTAAATGGGTGTGTGTTGTGCCCAGCTTGTAAGCCCACTAATAGAAAATTGGGGTTGTACACACCACTTCATCTTCCTTCTCATCCTTGAGAGAGCATCTAAATGGATTTTGTAGGGGGGTTACCTATGTCTAAAAGGGGCATCACTACTTGTATGTGGTAGTGGATGGGTTTAGAAATATGTGTATCTTGATGCCATGTAAAACGTAGGTCAAAATTGAGAAAGTTGTTCACTTGTTCTTCCAACATGTATGGGTTCATTTTGGGTTTCCCACGTCCATTATCTCCAATCAAGATTCTTGATTTTTAGGGGAATTATGGACAAGTTTATGGAAGCTCCTGGAAACCAAGTTGAAAAGGAGTACTTATTTCCATCCATAGAATGGCGGACAAACATAGGAGGTAAACATGACCATGGTTCATTTTCTTCGAGGTTACTGCAACAAACATCCTAAACTTTGGATGAGAAGTTTCATTGTGTCCAACATGCATGCAACTGAGCCTTGCACTCTTCCACCCAAAATTCACCATTTGAGACATCTTTTGGGTATCTACCTAAGACTCTCTTGGACTTGACATTTGGGAAATATGTTGACTGAAATGAACAAATAAATGAAGACAAAACCCGCAAGTTCATCCAAAAGATTTAGCAGGTACACAAGACAATCCATGAATAGTTAGAAAAGAACCAAGATCAATAGAAGGAAACAAATGAAAAGAACTGGGTATATCATCAATTTCAATCATGTGATCAAGTATGGCTTCACATCAAAAAATATAGGTTCAAAGGTGAAGGAAAGAATCTCAATACCATCTGATATGAACCCTTCATGATATTCTAAAAGATTGGCACAAATGATTTCTGCCTAGATCTTCCACCATATATGTAGATATACTTAGTTGTGAATGTGGATAACCTAAAAATTTATGAGCCTCCAATGATCATGGATTAAATTGAGAGTTTTTCAGTACCTTCAATTGATGAATTTTCTCCTGAGTACTTGGACGAGTTAAATAAATATATCATCCTGGACAAAAGAACAAGGACTTCACACAAGGGTGATGTTGAATATATTCAAGTGGCCCTTAAGGGCACACATCCAAGAAAAAAATGGTGGATCAAGAAGGGGAAAGTGAGGGAGAAATTCCCTCACCTATCTATTGATTGATAAGGATTTTGGTGTTCCAAAAGCTTCTTAGTGGGGAGGAATGATCCAAGAGGGTCTAAAAGGACAAAAATTCAAAGTCCTCCAATATCAGCGAAAATGAAACCAAGTCAAATATCTCGTCAAGGGATTTTCAATGGTGCAAATTACACCTCAAATGGAGTTCGGATGACAAATTTATGGCCAATAAAATTTTCAGTAAACCTATTCAAAGTCAGCAGGGTGATGTCAACAGTTGACTATGCAATGTTGATGTCAGCATGTTGATGTGATATCACAAGAGGCTACCATGTGGCATCCTAAATTGGCATTTTTCAAACCCCATTTGGCTAGTAAAAGGGTGCCACATGGCACCATACGAATGGCATGTGGAAGTACAATGGTGACTTCGTAGGTGATGTGTCATGCTCATGGGGAATTGATGAAAAATTACAAGTCAGAGTTGAATTGCAAATCAAGGCGTTCCACATGGCCTAATAATAGGGTACCATGTGGCACCTCATGGATTCCCAATATCCCTTTGAAACAAAAATTTGAAAAAAAAAATTACACCGGCCACTGGATTAGTACGTGCCATATCTTGAAACCGGTGGCCAATGGGTGTACCAGGACCATTTTAAAATGGTAGGAAGTTTGGTGGTTTAAAACACATACATTATGTTAGCACTTTGTAAATTTTGTTCGGTTGAATAGACAAACGACAGAGGTAACTATTTCAACTAGCTTTAGAGCTGAGGAACTAGCCTGCTCAACTCAGAGAGGGCTCTCTCGTGTCACTTGATATATCTATGGGAATCAGTGGCTAGATTTGATTTGTTTTGGGGGTTTTAATAAATTTGTTGGAACAGAAGGGGAGGAACACTATGGGCTATGGAGTCAAAATTATGAAAGTGAACGAAAACAATGCATCGACTGATAGAACTCTCTAGAGAAAAAAGACTAAATGAGGCGATGAATCTGAGTTATTCTTAAATTTAAAAAGAGTGTAGGAAGATAAAGAGAACAAATAACTTCTTCAGAGCATTACTGAAATGAATTCTGACTAAGTTAAGAAGACAATCACACAGTTTAAATTGCTTAAGCCAATAGTGTCACAAGACAAATTCTGGGCCTTTAAACTCTCCAATTTAAACATAAGAAAATGTAAATGAAATGACAGGTTACAGGAAACACATACGAGGAAGGGAAACAAGGCTCATATCACCACCCGTTAGAATATTTTCATAGAGATTTCAAAATATTTTGCATTTATATTCAATTCAGATTCAGAAAATTTACAAAATAGAGTCTGATACAACCAAAAGGTGCTCTTGCACTTCTCCCAACATTAATCAATTTCAAGTCTCTTAGTCCTTATACAATTTGATAAAAAACAACTAAAACTGAAACGTTTCATCTTCTGTAACAATTTCGACTGACAGTTTCTATATATGAAATGATTTACAATAATTAGCAAAAAGAAAATGTTTCAAAATCATGAACAATTTCTCCGATTGTCCAACTTCTTCCGCGCCATTTGTCTCGCTCTAGGCTTCCACTGGATCTGCAAAACTAGTGACACCTGGAGATCATCTGTTGGCTCCAGGGACATTGCACTTTGTCTTAACCAACTGCATGATTTCTTTCCATTGTGGATCAGAGGGGATTTCGTAATCCATCATCTCTTTAATCAAAATTTTCAAGTCAATGCATGTAGCATAGGACACGGTTGGCATGCTGACCTTCACTATTTTAAACATGTTTAAAATTTCAAAATCTGTAGCCAAATACTCTACCAAACTCGGGCCTTTCATACTTTCTTCCATATCCTCAAACTTAGAGTGGTCCATTCTGCATTGCATGAGGAGAGAGTGATAGTCTTCTTGATTCTATAATGATCCTTTACCATCCCTGAATGACGGAAGGCTTTTGGCAAACAATTTTTCAAAAGCGTCTCTAAACTCTTGTATGCTATATTCCATTTGCATAGCTTTGTTCTAGACCGATCCAAGTAAGTTGTTCTTAGTAATGATCCTCCTGGCAAAAATGATCAATGAAGTCTTGTCTTTCACACCAATGGTTTTAAGTTCAACAGTTGGTACAACATTCAGTAAATCAATAGCATTTTGGGCCCACTCCGAGGGCTTCTTTGCTAATATTTCATTTACAACAACGTATTTGTTTCGAGCTATGGCAGCCATATTATCATTGTCATTGATAAAATTTAGATAAACCCTAGGTATCCTAGAATGGTTATCCTAGTACTAGATTCCCTGATATTTTGGGATCATTCTTATCCAAGTAACCAATTCATTCTCTCCTATATATTGAGTGAATTCTCATGGAAAAGGTTAAAAAAACAAGGTTAAGAAAGATTCATTGGAGAGTTGGTGAAAGATTGTGTGAAGGAATGATTCTATAGTAGCTAAGAACTCCAACAAGTTTATCAAAGGTGGTTGATCTTCTTCATGCAAGTGAGAAAGTGTGTGTGTCAGAGCCAAGGGCCATCGAAATGAAGTTTGCAACATCAAGGCTCAGGTTGTAATCTTTACTTTCCATCAATATGATACAGTAATATGTCCCTTTCCCATAAAGCTAAGTCCACTTTATTGTATAACTCCTTGATCATATACATAGATTAACTGTTGAATAGATTTTGCTTTCTTCACTTCGGTTGGTTTGTATTGTTTTGGTCTTGACTATATGAGAGCACTGGAGCGAAGCAGGAGCAACAAAGACCAAAGGAAGCGATCATAAGGTATGTTCTTTGTTCTTGCCTCCTATTTAATTCAATGGTTAGAATCTAGGGAAAGAGTCATATTCTGTCTTGCTTTGTTCTAGATCTAGGTGGATCTAGAGAGATCGGTTTGTGTCCGCACTTACGGATTTATCCAATAACAAAATTGGTGACTCCACTGGGGAACATCCCATTTTCTTTGTGGTTTTTGATATTTTTTTGTGGCCATTTTCTCTGGTTTCACTTTTTTCCTGTCCTATCAGTCTCTGAGTCTTCAAGATATCCTGATAGACCTTCTGGGTCCAGAAGACTTTTTGAATTTTTCTTCATTTTTCTTCATTTTTTATTATGTTCAGGGATTCTCGCACTGCACTTCATTGCAGCCTGCAAGAATAGGTAGAGTTCGCACTCTGCCCATAGGTTTCAGTGTGAGGTTCTCGCACCCTGCTCAAGGGTCACCTGCGAGAATCAGTGATTCTCGCACTGTGTTATATTGCCTGCCTGCAAACATCATTTTTCAAAAAATTGGATTTGATATTGGCATTTTTAACTACTCAGATCAGTTTGTTTGCCTCTTATGAGTGTCTTGGACCATTGATTGATATCTTTCTTATCTTTGTTTGTGTGCATGAAAAATCTTAGGGTTCCAAGGCTTTTCTTGTTATTTTGTGGCTTGACTTTCATTTCTTGGATTTTTCTTGGAAAAACCATTCTTTCTGACATCAGAATCTGAGTGTGTTTGATTAGTTAAGATCTAGTGATTGGTTGAAAGTTAAGTTTGCTTGGTTTTCTCATTTTCTTATGGTTTGAAAGATCATTTTCTTTTGCATTTGAAAATCCTAAATTGGTTTGCTCTTTATTTTTTCTTTCAATGAAAGAGTGGATTGGGTTATTTGCTTGTTCTTTGATTTGATTTTCTGTACTCTCATTGGTATAGTGTGGGTCCTTTTTGAAAAGTGAACAAAATGTTTTTCTTTCAAAAATTCTTTTCATTTTAGAAAACTTTGAAAATCAAATTATTGAGTTTGTTGAAGTATTTGAAAAGACACATAGAGAATTGTCATTTGTGAAGTGATTGTTTGTATTTTCACTTTAAAGGAAATTTTGCATTGTAGTTCAGGGTTGATTTGGAAAACTTTCTCTCTCTCCCATACATAGAATTCATTGAACGGAAGATACATTTCATTTTCGTCCTTGCATTGTTTGGGTCAGAGTCATACAACATAAGTTTCACTTTCGTTTCCTTTGAGTAAACAACAACTCTTAATAACACTGCGTAATCATAAAATTTATCTAGTAACTCTTTTCTAGGGCTCTATTACACCAACATTTAGCTAGGCTAGTGCTTTGGAGTAGGAAGAGAGATACACTCTCCAAAAGCACAAAACACACAATAACATCTTGTGTTAGGGAGTGTTAAATTCCATTTGCAACATCTTGTCCTGGGAAACCCTTCTCACACAAGGGTCAAACATTAGGTCGCATTGATATTGGCAGAGTTACTCACCCTGCTTTGTTGATATCGGTGTGGATATTGCACGTATTATGGGGATCACTCAGAGGTATACCCACAATGATGAGTGGAATCCTTTTAAGTTGATTGCGGGATAGATACCCTACCCTTGCGTGTGGATCAAACTATCGACTGTTCCCCCAGGCTTTATTATTGTTGGTGGTGACCTTAGTGGCCTATCTTTCTAGGTTCTTACCCAAGGTGGCTGTGGAGGGGAAAGTCTTCACAGTACCTGGAATTGACATTGACCAAACTCACTCGAGCTCCTTGGAGGGTATACCCACGATTATGTGTGGGAGCTTGCACCAGGGTGTAAGTCCATTAAGCAGGTCATCATCATAAATTTTCCACCCTAGCCCCGCCCCTTATCGTCTCATTGTTGTGACGTTGGATTTCATCACCAACTAGTGGCTTCGACATTAGAAGGTCTTGTTTGCCTGGTGATTGCTTCCTAGATTTTGTTTACTAGTGCGTGTTGTTTGTTTCTCGAAGTTGACCGTAGGATTTTCTTCGCAAAGTTTGTCACTCGTTCACAATTGAGCCTCCACGTCGTTCTCATAGAATGAAGGGTTTGTCTCCGGAGCATCCAGAAGATTCTCAACCCTTGCCTACAGCTACACCTGAGGGCTCTCCTGGGCCAAGTGAAGCCACAATCGTTACCACACCACAAGTGGAACGCACTGATTCTCTAGAACATTTTCGAATTACAAATACTCGAGAGGATTTTGGACTTCCTTGTTATTCTCAGTGCCCTTTTAGACGACTGAATTCTTTCGGAGAACTAGTTGTTACATCTTCTGGATCACCCGTTGGAACTTTTCCCGGGGTAGAGGGCCAAGATCCTTTTTGGTCTACAGGTGATTTCCAAAGGACCCTTTTTAGTCCTGGTTCACCTGTGGTCTCCGAAATCAACCCTCCTATGTTTTCTGAGACAGAGACTGTATCGTTAACTACCACTTATCACTTTACTCTCTCTGCCAAAATGGCCCATCTTGCAGCTACTATGAGTGTCCCAACCAGGTTCACTACAGTTGGTCTTGCTCCTATAAACACCCAGCGAACGCTCGATGTCACTCCAACATTACCACCTGGATACCATGCAGTGAATGCTTTGTTGAATGATTCTATTCCAACACCTCCGCAAACCCCATCTGGTACTCCTGGCGGTCCTTCTTTTCATGGGCACCCTATTCCCGGTTTTATTCCGATACTCCCTCAATTTCCTTATAGAAATCTTAATCCTAGTGGCACTATACCGTCCATTACACCAAACCTGCAGATTCCCATTGGTGGACAAGGTGGTACAATTCAACTTCCTCTTATTGGACACATTCCACTTACTACTCAACCTT
>SNQJ01S0025406.1:71933-113458 GCA_010110895.2 Picea sitchensis
CAATGTTTTGATGATTTTGACCAAGATTTTGTTCGAAGACTCAACCAATCCATTTCCTTGAGGGTATTATGACATATAATGACCAATGGTAATGTTGCAATCATTGTATAATTTTTCCAACTTTTTAGACTTGAAAGTTGTTGCATTGTCAACTATAATATTGACTGGGCATCTAAACCTAGACATGATACTTTCTTCTAGGAATCGAATGATAACATCATCTGTAGCTTGTCAAGTAGGAACAACCTCAATCCACTTAGTAAAACAATATGTTGCAGTCAGGATCCATTTGTGTTGGGCTAAGGATTGTGGGTGTATTTCTCCTATAAAATCCAAACCCCATTGTCTAAAAGGAGCTTCTACTAAAATGGGTTTCAATGGTAGAGACTTCATTTTTCCTTTCCCATCAAAGATTTGACATTTGTGGCACTTCAAAACTTCTTTATAAACATCAGGGAAAATACTTGGCCAGTAAAAACCAGCTCTCAAAATTTTGTGCGCAGTCTTCTTCCAATAATGGTGACCTCCACAATTGCCCTTATGGAACTCTCTAATGGTTTTCTCCACTTCTTCCTCTATCAAAAAGCTCAACAAAATCCCTCTCGAGTCCTTCCAGTAAAGTAATTCATTTACTAAACAAAATTTTGTTGCCTTCAGTTTCAGGAATCTGGCCTTTATTTTTCTATACTCACGAGGAGCTTGCATATTGTTTAACACAAAGATAATATCTGCATACCATGTAGAGTCAAGAAATTTCTAAGATATTTGTGGAGTCGTCTTTTCTTGATCTGCTATATTCTTTGATATACCTTTAGTGAAATTTATTCCCAGGAGTTCGTAGTTCGTTTGCACCATCAATCTAGCAATTCTTTGTCCTTTGATCAATTTCATGGGTTTGATTTCATGAACATACTCTAACAATACTCTAAAAGACATCTTTCCTTTAGGATCAGGTTGTGTCAAGATGTCTTTTACTGAGTTGTTGGGGACATAAGCAGTGGTATGTGAATGTAGAATATAAACCTTGATTTCCTTCAATGCTTTGACCAAAGCATATGCCTGCTTCTCCATGATGTTGTATTTCAGAGGAGCATCTCTCAATATCTTACTATAGTATGCTATGGGATTCTCAAAATTTTGGTCATCCTTTTGAAGTAATACTCCCACAATTGTATGCTCAGAAGCGAAAGAGAATAGTATGAAATCTTTCTCAAAATTTTGACTAGCCAGCACAGGAGCCTTTGTCAATGCTACCTTAATGTCTTCAAAGGATTTTCTAGCCTCAAGGACCCACTTGATTTCATTTCCCTTCTTTAACATGTTGGTGATATGTTTTATGATTTCAGCTAAATTAGGAATGAATCTCCTTAGGAATTTTATTTTGCCTAGGAAGGATTGTACTTCCTTTTTACTCCTGGGTATGCCAATATTCAATATCCCCTCCACTCTACTAGGGTCTACTTTTATCCCTTCCTTCGAAATAATATTCCCTAATATTTTTCCGTCTTCCATGGAAAAATTTGACTTTTTCAGATTCAAGGATATGCCAAACTTTATACACTTTTTGAACACCCTCCTGAGATGCTTGATGTGTTCTTTATCCAAGGAAGAATATACCGTAATGTCATCTAGATATATAACAATGAATTTATCCTTTTCATCTGCAAAATATATATCCATATCCCTCTGAAACGTTGCCCCTACATTCATGAGTCCAAATGGCATTTTAGCATACATTAATGTTCCCCAAGGTGTGGCGAATGTTGTATTTTCTTGATCATCAGGATGTACCATGATCTGATTGTATCCTGAGAAACCATCTAACATTGACATCTTTTGGGAGCCTACCACCTTCTGTAAAATGTGATCCATTTTAGGCAATGGGTGGTTGTCTTTAAGGGATACTTTATTTATGTTCCTGAAGTCGACACACAACCTGATTTCTCCACTCTTTTTTTCTAACTGGTACTAGATTGGCTACCCATTTGGAGAACCTTAGGGACACTATGATCTTTGCTTCAAACAATTTTTTCACTTATTTCTCTATCAATGGTAACAAAAGAGGATTTATTCTTCTTCATTTATTTTTGAATGGATTATGGTCCTCTTTAATTGGGATAACATCAAGGATTATACTCGTATCATAGACTTTTAGATCATCGTAGCTCCAAGTAAAAACATCAGCGAATTATTTCATTAATTTGACATACCTCTCTCTGACTTCAGGGTTGAGCTTCCTGGACAGTTTCACGATCTTTGGGTCTTCTGGAGTTCCGATATTGCAATCTTCCATGTCCCCTTCATTTAATGTGATATTCAGTCTTCTGGATATGTCATTGTTATCAAAATGTTTCTCTAATGGCACCAGACCCTTGGGGATGATATTACTCTTCAGTTGAATGATATCTCGACTAGCGATCTGATTGTCAAAATATCCTTCTTTTGTGAAAGTGGTTGCATCCACCTCATCATCAGAATATTCATCATCAATGTTCAGATTCGCGAACTCGTTCTCCATTTTGAGGAAGATTTCTAATTGTTTTTCATTTTCGAAGACTTGCCGGTGCTTCATATTGTCTGGTACTGCTGGTCTTTATTTTACCTCTACCTTGTATCTTTTCTCAGGGAATATAGGGACTCTAAAAACTGTCGCGGAAGTGGGCAGAGTGTCAACAATCTGATTCTGCTCTCTTGGGATGGCCGATAAATTGCATTCTTCAAATTTCTCGAGGAATTCCAGCACCAGATTTCTATAAGCCCTCGGTCTGGGCTATTTTTCTTGGTAGATGCCCTTGATTGGATTTATAATTAACTCAGTATCTCCATGCACAAAAATTAATTTGGCACCTAATTCTTCTAAAAATTTCAATCCCAATATCAACGCTTCATATTCATCCATGTTATTAGTGCATTCAAAAACAAGCTTGTAGGAAGACAATTTCGCATCTCCTTCGGGATGGTTGATCCATACGCCAAGTCCAACTCCTTCTCTACATGAAGCTCCATCTAAATTGATCTTCCATAACTGTTCTTCTGCATTATCTTATGGCTCTGAAAGTTCCTCCATTCACCCCTTAAGATCATCCTTGTCAGCTAAAATGACTTATGTTTCTTCTTCTTTGGAGGACAGTTCATTGAAGAAGATGGAAGATCCTAATTCAGTCTCCATTGAATATATAGGATGATTGATAGGCTGTGATTTATTACTGACCATATATTTAAGAAAAACCTCCCTGTACAATCTTCTATCCTGACCAAAGATAGGAATAGTAGCATAAGACATGTCCATCTAGAGGGTTCCCTTTAATTTTGCAGCCCATGATCTGGACAACAACATACCAAATTTTGGAGGGATATCAGTAACCACTATGTCCATCACCATATTCTTTGCTGGAATTTGTGCCAAAGAAACAACCATGTCTTTGATAATGCCAAGGCATTTTACCTTTCTTGAATCGAAGGAGAACAACTCTTTGTAAGGTCTTGTGACTTTGAGACCTAATTGGTCCATGACTACCTTTGACATCAAGCTGTGTGATGCTCCAGAATCCAGCATAGCATTGTGTAGAATCATGTTGTGGATTTTCAAATTGACATAAAAGGGAGGGACTTCTTTGTTTTCACTACCTTCTTCCACTCTTGGCCCAAATAGGATAGTTGGGTGATCATCTTGTATGTTTAGGGTATCATAGGTTTGTCCCATTTTAAGCATATTGATGATCTGATTTCTATATTCACTGTTCATGATCAATTCATTAAACGATACCAATTTTTTTATCTTAGCCATCTCACTCTTGAAATCAAAAGATGATGGGGTCCTTTCTACTTCTTTGGTGACCATTTCTCTTCTTGTCAATATTTTATTCTGAGGTTCTTATTTCTGCTTTTCCTTTTAAATGGTATCTTTTGCAACAACATATTTCACAGTGGAGTCCTTCGCAGTTGAATATTTTGCAGTAGAATCTTTCTTGGTATGACTAGAAGAAGGTACATTGTTCTAAGCTTCTTTGTAGAGATTCCCCTTTAGAGGATTCCCCTTGGGAGGGTTTGGGGGTACTTTTTGATTCCGAAGGTCATATTTCCTTTGGAATTGCATGATGGCATTTTGCAATCCAGTCTCATAATCTTCTCTTTTTACTGATACCCTTTATTCTTCATCTTCCAGAAAGATCTCACTTGCATCCATGAACTGGTCATGTTCTTCTTTGGTCAAAAATATCTCTGTTTCTTTATCATCACAGAAGTTCATGTTATCTTCAAAATATCCATCATAACTTTCATTTACATAATTATTTTGGAAGGGAGGCATGATTTACTATTCCCCCCGATTTCCTTGGTTTCCCTGATTTGCTTGGTTTCCCTAATTCACCTGGTTCCCCAAATTTGCATGGTTTCCCAGATTTGTTGGATCTTCTTGATTTCCTTGATTTCCTTGATTTATTTTCCTAAGCTATGGAATAGTCAGTCTCCTTGGATTTCTGGGTGGACCATCTGCCTGTTCTCTAGGGTTAGTCCTATTACCTAGATCCATTCTTTCCATCATCCACTCCATGTTTATCATCATCGCTTCAAATATTTCCTCTGATGTTTGAGATGTCAAAGGCTGTGCTTTGTCTTGAGCTCTATTTGTGTCTATTCCAGCATTAGTTTTTATCTTCTCTGAAGCCATTAGGTTCACTTATACCTCTATAGCATCAGTTGTCATATCGTCCAATGTGGTGGAACTTCGTTCTCTTAATAATAAAGCAAAATCACTTTCAAAATAATCACCATATTTTAGTTGAGAAGCCTTGGGGGGGGGGTTACTTCATCAGGAATAACATTATACACCTTCATGAACCTAGCTTAAAATTCTTGTACTATCTCATCAGATGATCTCTTGATATTGTTATACTGGGTCAACAACTGAAGGAGATTTTTCTTGTCTCCCCACTTTGCAAGGAAGCTTGTCTCAAAGGCTTCAAAATTCACAATACTACCTGTCGGAAGGGCTCTGAACCACTTCCTCATGTCTCCTACAAGGCTTTGTGTAAACAGTCTCATCTTCACATCTTCGTAGTCTACTTCTTCCAAATATATGAAATCATTAAACCAGTCTAAATGTTTTTGAGATGATATCTTACCTTCAACATCATATAGTTTAATCCTTAGATTATAATCTTGAGGAAACTCATGTAGTTGAGCGAGAAGTATGAGGGGTGAAAATATAGCTGCCATAGATGCTGTGAGGGGTCGAAGTGGACGTTGGTTCTAAGCAGGGGTCACTACAGGCTTGACAGATGTGGTTAAACCCAAATCTTGAAATCTCTTCTCATCAAAGATGGGTCTCGTTTAGACAAGATTCAGACTTAGTTCTCAATAAGGACTGTTCAAATTTCACATCAAACTCAAGGTATTCGATGCTAGTCACTCTGTCTCTAGGCAAGGAAAGATATTAGTCTGGACGCAATACTTGGGTTACAAGCCTTTTTTTTTCTTCTGCGTACAATATTTTCAGGGTCAGACACAGGGATTGCAGCTTCTGGGTCTAGATTTATCCTGGTGTGAACTTTCTTAAGAGCCAAGACTTCTATCTCACAAGGTGTGGTGCAACTGGTCACTGAATAACGAAGTTGCCAGGGTAAAAATAGTCTCAGCCAATAAGGTATTTGATCCACTGTCACCCGCAGGGATCAAACTAAAGCTTTAAGTCATTTTTCCAAGGAAAGATCTTTCAATTTTATCCCTGGAAATGGCGCCAGAATGTTAGCACTCTATTTCAACCATATTTAGAGCTAAGGTGCTATCCAACACAACTCAGAAAGGGATCTCTCGTGTCACTTGATATATCTATGGGAATCACTGGCTAGATTAGGTTTGTTTTTGGGGTTTCAATAAAGTTGTTGGCAAAGAAGGGAAAGAACACTATGGGTTATGGAGTCAAAATTCTGAAAGTGAACGAAAAAATGCATTGAGTGATAGAACTCTCCAGAGGACAAAGGATAAATGAGGTGATGAATATGATTTATTCTTAAATTTAAAAAGAGTGTAGGAAGATAAAGAGAACAAATAACTGCATAAGAGCTTTACTGAAATGAATTCTGACTAAGTTAAGAAGACAATCACACAATTTAAATTAATTAAGACAAGAGTGTCACAAGACGAATGCTGGGCCTTTAAACTCTCTAATTTAAACAGAAGAAAATGTAAATGAAATGACAGTTTACAGAAAATACATACAAGGAAGGGAAACAAGACTCATATCACCACCCGTTAGAATATTTTCATAGAGACTTCAAAATATTCTTCATTTATATTCAATTCAGATTCAAAAAATTTACAAAATAGAGTCTGATACAACCAAAATGTGCTCTTGCACTTCTCCCAACATTAATCAATTTCAAGTCTCTTAGTACTTATACAATTTGATAAAAAAAAAATGAAACTGAAACGTTTCAGCTTCTGTAACAATTTCAACTGACAGTTTCTGTATACAAAACGATTTACAATAATTAGGAAAAAGAAAACGTTTCAAAATCATGAACAATTTCTCTGACTGTTTGAATTCTTCTGCGCCATCTGTCTTGCTCTGAGTTTCCACTGGATCTGCAAAATTGGTGACACTTGGAGATCATCTGTTGGCTCTGGGGACGTTTCACTTTGTCTTACCCAACCACATGATTTCTTTCCATTGTGGATCAGAGGGGATTTTGTAATCCATCATCTCTTTAATCAGAATTTCCAAGTCAATGCATGTAGCATAGGACATGGTTGGCATGCTGACCTTCACCGTTTTAAACTTGTTTAAAATTTTGAAATCTGTAGCCAAATACTCTACCATAATCAGGCCTTTCAGACTTTCTTCCATATCCTTGAACTTAGAGTGGTCCATTCTACATTGCATGAGGATAGAGTAATATTCTTCTTGATTGTATAATGATCCTTTACCATCCCATAATGATGGAAGGCCTTTGGTGAACAATTTTTCAAAAGCGTCTCTAAACTCCTGTATGCTATATTCCATTTGCATAGCTTCATTCCAGACCGATCCAAGTAATTTTTGCTTAGAAATGATCCTCCTAGATGAAATGATCAACATGGTTATGTCTTTCACACCAATGGTTTGAAGTTCAGCAGTTGGTACAACATTCAATAAATCAATAGCATTTTGGGCCCACTTTGAGGGCTTCTTTACTAATATTTTATTTACAACAACGCATTTTTTCTAATCTGTGGCAACCATATTATCTTTGTCACTGATAAAATTTAGATAAACCCCAAATTTAGTAATCTCTGTAGCAATAGAATCCCATATTACATGTTTGGCTCCTTGCAATAACGTCTTGCCCTTTAACCTGGTTTTAAGCTTGCTCACTCTCTCCTGCAAATCTTGATTTTCTCTATGGATTTGAGCCATCATTTCATCATTTACTTTCATCTCTTGCTTCAAATTTTCCATGTTCTCTTTGAGACTGTTGATCTCAACTATTTTTAAGCTCACCTGGGACATAGCTTGGACCAACCCTTCAGTGCTTGATCCAGCCTCTATATTAGCAGGTATAATGACTACCATGTCTGATGTCTCCACCTACGCTAGTGACCAATGATCCTTCTCTTTCTCCAATTACAGGAGTTTAGCCTTGTAATCGAGTGCCTCTTGTCTGAACATTTCTTTCTCTTGTTCCAATGCAGTCAATTTTTTTGTCTATGGATGATCTGTAGGTGACATCTTCATCCTTTTATTTAAAATTTGGATCATCTTGTCCTTTTCATCCAAAGAAGCTTTCAACCACTGGGGACCTTCAGACTCTATCCTTTTGACCTGTGTCATCCAGGATTTTCTGAACACTTTTTCCTATTTCAGTTGTCCATCTAGTTTTGATGCATATGTTATTAATATTGCAACTTTTAGAGCCAAGCTCAGATAATCAGAATATGACATTTCACTGACATTCCTATGAAATTTCACTTTGTCAGGGGTAGCAATGTTTTCATAGTGCATTGTGATCTCAGATACCTTGTCATCATCAACCACTATAATGTTAAATGTCTTTTTCTCCACATCTCTGACTGAGATTAAGGAAGCCTTATGTTGAGAAGTCCTTTCCACTTTAGGTAAAAGGTCTCTTATTTCACTATTTTCCATGCTTCCCTTCACATCATACTGATCTATTAAATCTTCCTTGGACTGATACACTGCTTCAGGAGTCTGGCTAAATATGTATTTCCTGCTACTGAAAACCTTTGTGTTGCTTTCATTTTGTGGCATGATTTCTACATTGGCTTCATCGTTCTTGGTTGTAGCCTCGACCATATCCATGCATGATTTTCCTTTGGGTTCTTCTTCTTCCATGTCAACTACTTGGGATGATGATGCGATTTTTTCTCTCTTGAGACCGTCCTATTGGCTACTGGCACCTAGTGCTTCTGAACTATTCCTCTTATTGTAGATGCTCATTTTAGGAGTTTTGATAACCAACCTAGGAGAAGGTTTCCCTGCTGAGGTCTACTGAGAAGTTGGTTTTGTTGGTTTTGTTTGATCATGCTTCATGTTGGCCTCCATCTCTGCACAGGTCTCTAGATTTGCCAACTCATCGAATCCTTCGACATGTTCATGTTCATAGGGACCCTGTCTATTGGCCAATCTTCTCTTTGGTATGATTTGATGCGGATCATATCTTTTCCATTGAAACTATGTGAAACCAAATTCACTAAGCTTGAATTGAATTTGAGGAAAACATGACTTATTCTTCACCACAAAGGGACCTACCGCGAAACAAATTTCAGATTAGAAGGCTTGTGTGGTTTTAGAAAATGTTCAGTCTCTAAGATAATTCTTTGTCTTATAAACTCCAAAGCAAAGATCCTGGGGTTTAGAAAAATTGGTAAATGATAAGGTCCTTCTTGGTATCCATATACCCAAATCACAGTATATTGTGTGAACATCACCCAGTCTCCCACCATGCTCTCTGGATTTGGCTGTAATGATATTTTCATTTCTTCCAGAACTCTCAGGAGATCTAAACCAAAAATGAGACTGCACACCCTGGACATAATCTTGTCGATGAAGATGAGCCTGGTGGTCCTTTTACACTTGGTATAAATAAAAGTAGTCTCAAGAAATTTGGTTTGGTGGATCCCAGAAATTTTTTCAACAAGTGAGTGTAGTATCTGAAATGTCTTAACAAGATGAAGTTAACCAATTGTTGATGTATATTCTATGCAATAAATTCATCAAAACTGACACAGATTGACTGACCAGATAGAAAACAAACCAAAAAGAAACTTAACATGACTTCTACAACAAACCTGTCATTATCTATCCCTAAAATTTGACTTTGCAGAGAACAAGCCCACTGGACTTCGACAATCATGATGCTTACACTGGCAGGTAACGAAAAACTTTCTGAATTATGTTCATGCTTGTCTATGGTCTGCAGAAATAAGGTCTTGAATTCGATCTTCAATTTAGATGTTCTCTATAAATTGTGGTCATTTTCTATTCCTCGAAGGGATCTGACACTGTGGGGGAGGCGTCTGGTATATTAAGAGTATGTCGGAGTTTTGTACTGTCTACTTTACATAGAAATTTTGACCCTAATTTATTTAAAATGACTCTTTATCCCTAAGAATATCGCTCTGCACACCAGCTTATAAATTCGGGGAATGGAAAGACCATTTCTACGATGTAAGGGATGATGGATGCTTGAGCCGCTTCGAGGAAAGGTATGTGTGTTCCAACATTGTCCAAAAAATTCAATCTAGACACAGAAATGGGTGAGACCGTTATCTCTATGTCGAAAACGTCAAAATCTCTGTCAATTAGGGTTTCCTCCCTAGAGGAGATCTCTTGTTCATTCATGGATAAAACAACAGGATTTCCAGCCATGGTGAAGAATACCTGTCAAGCGGCAAAAAACACGAGTCTGGTTTGGTTTTGAGCTTTGAAATTCGACTGGAAGCTTTGTGCCAAATTTTCGAATGTTTGAAGGCTTCCAATTATCATAGAATAATGTCAGGGGTTCCTCCTTTTATAGGTATCTATTGGCATCGGGGGTTGGAGAAAACGGTTTTAGGTGGACCTCTTTTTGCCCCAATTTGCCTCTAAGGGTTCCACGCATCCACGATTTAAATCATGGTAGTTTTCCCCGGCCCACCCTCTATCGATTAATCTTCATCCTATTTCAATCACCGATATAATCTTCAATCATTGATCTGGGATGCTTCAAGATATACGGTCCACATTTTCCCGATGACTTTGGCATTGGGGGTTGGAGGAAGTGGTTTTAGTCATACTACTTTTTACCTCGATGTACCTCTACAGGTGCTAGGTGTGTTGTAATGAAACCATGATGGTTTTCCCCGGCATGCCCTCGATTGCTTAATCTTCGCGTTAGTTAAATCTATGATATGCGCCTCAGCCGTTAATCCAGGCTACTTTCAGGATCGACGATCTGCCAAGTATTTCTCTTTACATCTCCTCTATTTTTTCCATATGTCACCAGATATATCCAGGCCCTCTGATTTATCATATCTCCATGGCGATATAACCCTTCACTAAAATTTTCAAGTTCAGATACCATCTAGAAATTATTATGGTGATAACACATTATATTTATATATATGTTATAAAATACAATTAAAATGGTGGTCTGCAGGGTTTGACCCCTGGACCTATCACCAACCATACATCATAATATGAACACGTCAACCAATCCACCTACGGATTTCGTTGGTATATCCATCGACATTTATTATTTAAAACCCAGTTTATTTCTCGGTTCAAGAAGAATCTGTGGGTCTGTATGAACACACTTTTCTATGTAGGAGGAGCATTTATTCAAGTTGTTGTGGCACAAATTTTGAGGCAGAGAGCCCAGGAGGGGCCTGGAAGTGACAATGACATAATTTGACGAATTTACAGTCATTTTTACATGATTTCGCACCATGAATCCACTGGTGCAATACAAATTTGGATCTGAGTAGCATATTTTTAGGGAATTTTTAGATGAGGTATTTCCATGTATTTATGCCAATTTTTGTTGAGATAATATAAAGGCCTCTCCACTAAGAAGTGGGCCCAGATACGTAGTCCATTGTTAGGATGAACTCCATTATCAAGTCTTGTGCAATTTTTCTTCTTTTTATTTCCCTATGTGTATGTTTTCTTCTTATATGTTGCGCATAAGCTTTGTTTATGCTCTTTAATGAAAATCTTGTTGTAGTCATCGAATAAAAGATCATGGATCAGTCTTTGGCCTTATTTATAGAATAATCATATTTCAAATATTATGGGTTGAAGGATAAAACTATGGTAGTGATAACTAGTGGGTCATATATGAATTTTGGAATTTCATAGTTAGCAACTGAACTTGTTTTTGTTGGCACCAAAATAAAAGCTATTATGAAACTTTACTTCTAGAAAAATGTGGACATTTTTGTAGAGACCGTAAAATACAAAATTACATACAATTTAACATATAATTCCTTTCAATTTACATAAATAATTCAATCACCAACATATAAGAAAAATATTCAGCGGGGATTAAAATCTATCTACAACATGAAATAACTCAGCCATTCATAATTAAAAATACCTACTTCTGATGCTAAATCCCTCTGCTTGGGTTGGTCCAATGCTGAATTTGAAACTGTGTCAAACACTGCCCAAAACCGAGTTTCCTCCCTGCCAGCGAGGAGCAGCCTGTCCAACTTCCTAGCTCCAGGATACCGTAAGGATATCCTGGCCCCCGTGCCCAAAACCCCTAGCAAACCAGTGCCCCCTACTTCTGGTTCACCAAAAACCCATAAAACAAACTCCCCACATCAGAAAAATAAGCACCTCAGACATACAGTCTTCCCCCCTTTCCAATAATGTTTCCTCCCCCAAAAATAATCCCCCTTCTCGTAAGACTCCTCCTGGCATATGCCCCTTCTCCGACTCTCTTCTCGCTCATTAATATCTTATCCCTTCATTATTATCTTATCCCTATATTTAATGTCTTATCCCCTTATTAATATCTTATCCTTATATTTAATGTCTTATCCCCTCCCACATACATAAATCATTTAATTAAACAAATTAAAATTATTAACCCTCTTACATTTATTACCCATGGCATTGAATGTGATAGGTAATTAATTAATTAATTAATTATTTAACCAAAAGTTATAACAATTAATTAATTAATAAATATTTAATTATTATTATTATGCCAATCTTTGTTTAATTAAAACCATGTTAGGACAATTAATTACCTAATTAATTTTACTTAATAATCCCTAAGCATATATTCAACTAGGGTTGTTACAATTTTAAGCCATTTTTCCACTTGGTTATACCAATGAATATTATAGAATTCAAATATCAATATAATTTAGATAAAGAAGATGCAGTTGTTTGAAACAATGTTGGTATTCATAAGGGTGTGGAACTCAGAGCTATGAAAAATCATATGGAATATTTTGACTTAAGAATTATTGATCTCACAGACAATGGCCTAGACAAGGATCATTTAAATCATCTTGTGGGATGATATTCAACCTTTCAAGAGGAGATACTTTGTAGATTTTTATTTCCTGAAAGGCCTAGTACATTGATAAAGTTTTTAGACACTTTGGAATATAAGATTATTCCATTACCATGCTTAGTATGATATAGTGAAAATGTATTAGTTGGGATGCAACTTCAAAAAGAAGGGGAAGAGGAAGTTTGTAGTCAAATGCAACATGGAGAATATGATTGCATTATTTCAGTTACTTGATACATATGGAATATATGAGATAATTCATACAAGACAAGTTGCATTAGTTCATGAATATTGTGTAAATTCCAAGTATCTAAGAGATCCATTGCTTCCTTTGTAACTAAAGAATAATTTGTAGGTGAGGGAAACAATGCTAGGTTGATAACTCTTCTATTTAGTATAAGTCTAAGTCCTTGTAGATTTTAGTTCCATGAAGAACACTTTTAAGTTATCTATGAAGTTGGGTTTCAAGATAATAATAACTATTGTATGACTCTAAATGAAGCCATTAGTGGAAATTAAATGTGCATGACATCCCCCAATCAAGGGTTAGTAAGGTTATAGAGCATGAAATAAGAGTAGAATAAATCTTTATTCATGGTTCTAATATTGTCAAATCATTAATTTGTTTCATTTTTATTCAATATAATTTTTTAATTTGGTGTCCACCCATGATTAAATTAGAATCGATTATAGTCTAGGTTTAAAACCTAGAAAACAACCTATGTGGTTTCACTAACTAAAAAATATCATTGCATAACAAAAAATAATTTATTCCAATTTCCTTAAATATAATTCTATGTGAAGAAAAAAGGGAGGAAGCATGGTTGGTAGCCATACTTTGCACAAACAATTTCTCACAAAATTATTCTCATTTGTGTTATATTCTTGAGAATGAGAATCATTGATGACAAAACGAAGCTCAACAAGGACTTCAGTGCTAGGAGTAAGCTTAGAATTGTTGAAATCCTCTTACTCCAATCCTAGGAATATTATTACCTAGTGATTTCCTTTCTAAAAATAATATTAGTAGCTCACAAAACAAAAAAACACTGTTGGAATATTCAACTCAAATAAAGATAGCGGAAGAAAAATTGGAAACCAAATCATGCACACATAACCACCAATATTTTTGGGTAGATACCCTTGGAAACAACCTAGAGGGAAAGCCAGTGATGAGAATGATTTTATTATGCTAAAATTAGGGATATTGTAACAATGATAATGTCCCACTGAGATAAATACAACTCCAGACAAACCTAGAAAATCCTGATCTGTTGTATGACCTGGATATATACACTTTTTGAGTTGTACATGCCTTTCCTTCTGCACACCCATGTATAAACATCTATATCCACTAAAACCCACATACACGCACATAAATATTGTACAAAAAAACTCCATACGGCTTGACACTTCCATGTGGCTTCGACATACACACACTCAAATATTGTACAAAAAACTCCATACAACGCTGCCCTACTTCTACAACACCAATATGTTGAAATCCACTTGTGACTACCTCTACTCTCTCTTCTCCTCGACCTGTACTAATCTCTAGATGGAAGTCCTTCACCACCTATCCAAGATCTCCTTTAGTCATAGTCCTTCGTGAGCCAACCCTCTCTGTGTAAAATATCTCAACACAAGTTTTGTCAAGTGTCTGATCCTTTATCCTATCCTTGCCTATATAATCTTGAGTTATAATCTAACCCTAATCTCCGAAGTGATTTACGGTTGAGATAATGACTCACCTCACTTGAGATCAATGGATAAGATTAAATGTTAACTTTTGGAATTTCCTAAACTAACTCAATGAATTTAATAAATTAATTGATAAAATAACTTTACTTTAACAATTCCTTTAATTAAAGTAAATTCAAGGATAGAAGGTTTTGGAAAATTTCCACACATCCAAACACATATACTTATATGGAAATACATGTCTGATGCTACCATGCATCAACACTCCATATTAGCGAGGAAGGTATTATGCACCACTCCAATATTGTCTCTAAAGTACACAAGCTTCCATTTAATAAAGGGTTTGGTTAGAATATCTACAACCTGATCATCTATGGAAATATATTGAAGCTTCATTCCTCCCTTTTGGATCCTATCTCAGTTGAAGTGGTATCTAATATCAATATGCTTTGACCTGTCATGGAATAATGTGGTTTTATAGAGTTTGACACAACTATAATTATCATAGTGTATTAACGTAGGCTCCAAATCTTGATCAAATAAGCCTACAAGCAATTTGTGAAGCCAAATGGCTTCACAACTAGTGATACTCACTAACATACACTCTTCCTTTGCTGAACTGAGTGCTAAAAAAGTCTTCTTCCTTTTGAACCAAGTAATTATTGATGATCCCAAGATAAAGAAACACCATAATGTGCTCTTTCTATCTATTGCAATCCCTTCCTAATATGAGTCTATATATCCCTACAAATCCACTCCATATCCTTCAAGATACCTCAATCCATAATCCATTGTACCTTTCAAGTACCTGAGCATATGTTGTTTTGCAATACAATGCACCTACCTTGTGTCCACCATGAACTGACTAAAGGGGTTCACAAAGAAACATATAATTGGCATGGTATTGACCAAATACATCAATTGTAATATCCCTAAGGCGGAACCCAATTTCAAATGTAAATATAAATGTACATAATTTGGTGAGCTGATTTGATATCATTTTGGTATGCACATTCCATGGTGTAGCATGTGCAGGTACTGTGCAGTAAAATGAGGAAGTGTGAATATTTTGGGATACCACGCGCAACATATTAAGTGCGCACGATGTAGAGGCCAGGGAGCCTTCTGTATATTATATGTTTATAGGCTGGTGAGCCAGTATTATAAGCTAGGATTCTTATGTTTTGATTAGGCCAGAGAGCCTAGATGTTAAAGGCTAGTGCACCTAATTTTGTACATATCTTATAATTAATATAATTTTGTACATATATTATAATTAAGGCGTGCAAGCCAACCACGATAAAAGATATGGGGGACTAAACTCCACTAGTTAGGGAAAGGGAAGGGGATAAGTTAAGGAATATTATATTAAAATTTCTTAAATCATAAAGTATGGATAATTATGTTATCTTAAGTTCTAAGTTGGGGCCAAGTGGGCCAAAGTAACTTCCAACGTGACAAGTGTCAAGTTGGGGGCATGCATAAATATTGTTGGACTTAGTTCGTTTTGGGGGGATCTCCATCATTCGGACCATCATATCTTCCTGATTCATCTGTCATTGAGATATACAGTCAATCATCCAGGAGTATTGGAAACCATTGAGCTATCATCTGTATCTTCATGAATTTACCTGAAGCCGTATCTAGAGCCTTCTGTTGGGTAACTGTTACCTTGGGAGCAGGATTGAAGAAGCAGGTTGTCAGGCCGATGGGATATTCAAGAGGTGGGTTGTCAAGCCTATGAGAAATTCTCTGGGTGAGAGAATTGTTGAGAATTGATTTCCTGAAGGTGATGAACTACAGCTGCAGGGCTTTGAGACTTCCTATCAGGCCCTTTGTTGAAGCCCTGGAAGAGAAGTGGGGCATTCGAGGGATTGTTGAGCAAAGAAGGGGCACACTTCCTTGGGTGGGATAGGCATGTGGGGAATGAGGGACTGTAGGCTCTTATTTGAGTGAGCACTTGAGACATAATCTTTCCTATTATTCATAAGCCCTTAGCCTGGTTAGGAACCCTTTACCCGGGTGGAGTTTAGTCCCAGCTCAGGGGTGACTCACTATTGAGAGTGATGAACAGTGTGGTCTAAGGCTAGGAGGTTCATGGAAGGTCTGCACACAGTTGGTGATATTCTCACAAAGATAAGTGTCAATTGTGTGATTAATTTACATGTTGCATTGTTATTCACATGTTATTTTTATGGGTTTATCCTAGGCATGGTAATAGATGTATGTATGCTTATGGGTATTTCATGTATATGATGCATGAATATGTTTACTGCTTTTCAGTGTGAACCCATGCCTTTACATAACGTATTTGTTTGTTCATGTTTTATATATATTAAGACTCTGCAAGAGTTTTGTGTGTGCATATGATTAATGGCATGAAGTAAGAAAATTATATGAGACATAACTTAGTTGGGATGCTAAGTATGTTACAATATGTTCCGCACAAAGAACGAATGTGTTCTCCGCTATAGCGTGGCCTGGCATAAATGGTTGGGAACATTACAAATGGGTATTTGAGCATGAAAGAGTGTTCAGGAGTAACATGGTCTGGCCTTTTGAAGGATGGGAATGTTACAAAGACGGTTTCAGAGCTAAGTAAAGAGTCTGAGGAGTGGCATGCCCCCGGCCTATGTGAGGTCGAGTCTGTAACAAATTGGTATCATAGCTTCAGTTTTCAACATTGAGCCTGAAGGGTCGAGAAAGTTAAGTTGAAGAAAAATGTCACAGAGGATTTAATTCAAAGTGGCCAAATTTTAGTTGTAGAGTGTCCATGGAAAAATAAATAAATAAATAAAAAAGTAACAACAACTGGGTGGGAATGGGTAAAAGCCCCAATTTTTTGTGGATGTATTCATGAGAAAATGGAGAAATTCAGTCAAGTAATGAGATATTACTGATTTAATATCTGTCCTAGAAAATTCAAACCTGGAATTGGTCGAATTTGAAGTTACAGTGAATCCATGACAGATGGAACGAAAAATGTTAGCGTGTAGGTACTGCATGGAAAATGTTAGCGTGCAGGTACCGTGCGAAAAAGTTAGCGTGCTAGATTGTGCGGTAAATTGTGGCACCGCGCGGAAGAATATGGTGTGCGGGTGCGCGCACTAAATTTGACATTGCATGGAGTGCACATGCATAATAAGGTACGCGCGATGTACACACACAATAAGGGCATAGAGGGTGTATGTAGTATTGGCAGAGCACAGTGGAGTTTGGTTGGCGCATGCACAATATGGGTATATGTTGTCGCACGATAGTTTAGTATGTGTGTGTAGAGTATTGATGTGCGGTGGGGGAATATTGAACTTTGTCATGGTGCAATGCATAGAGATAAATGCATGTGGAATATCAATGCATGATACAAAAACTGCATGCAACAGGTATTAGTGCAAGAACCAAATTGCACACGGTAGTTATTGGCGCACGACACAAAAGTGTGTGAATGTTATTGGCACGACAAAGAAGTGATACATAGTGGTTTTAAAGTGCACGAAGAATGATTTAATTGTGATGTTTTAGCACATGGAAATTACAGGAGCACAGATTGAAACTTGTGCATGCGAAGTTGTTTGAAGGGGGAAGAACAACAAAAACAGTGAAGGGTAAACTGTAAGACCCCAACTAGCTCCATGAAGCCATTACTTTTTTCTCAAGACTCAGAATGGAGCATGTGATCAGGCATTGGAAAGGTCTTGGAAAGTGGAATATAATTATCCACCTACAAAATTGATTGGGAATTCAATGTTTTAGGAAATCAAAAGAAAGGCTTCTGATAAATTATTGAACCAAAATGGTCCATATTTTTCATAAAATTGTTGAAACAGTCAGTCTGACAAGTTTTGTTCGTTGCACATTTTGTAGAGTTAACAAGAAATAGATTAGATAAAGATTAGTTTAGAGTCTAGAGTAATGGAAGAGGCACTATGAAATTACATCTAGGAAGATGAATTCAGAGGGATGGATGTCCATTTGAGCATGGAAGGAACCAACTCCAATGGACATGGTGAAAAAAGGGATGAAAATATAAATATGACATATACCATTAAAAATTTATAGAAGTATGTTCAAAACCATAAAGATGATAATGAAAGGATTATGAGAGCTAAGGATCAACATGATGAATTCAACATGAAGTTATTGGAGAGCTTGAACAAAATAGAAAATAAATTGGATAAGGAGAGTGGATCGAGCAAATAGGGAAGTCACAAGTCTCATGATGAGAAAAGAAAAACAAGAAGTGTTAGTAGGCATCACCACCACTCCCCGAGGAATTCCAATAAGATATCACACAGTAGCTCAATTCCATCCCTTGTCATAAAGTATGAGAGGTCTAGGGTGGATGAACTGCGAGGAGAAATGAACAAAATAAAACCTCCTACATTTGATGATGAGAACAAGAAGGATGAATATGCATAGACATGGTTGTTGGGCATGAGAAAGTATTTTCAATTGCATAATTATTCCTCTCATGCAGAGGGTAGAATTTCCATCTATCAGCTCAAAGGAAAAGCATCCATGTGGTGGGATCGGGTTTTGCAGGTGCAACACATCAAAGAGAAAAGTGTTACTTCGAGAATATTCAAGAAGTATTTTGAGAAGAAATACTTGACTAAGAGAAACTATGACAAGAAAATGAAAGAGTTCTTTGAACTCAAGCTTGAGAGTATGACAATTGAGGAATACGAGAGAATGTTTCTATAATTGCTGAAGTATGTCTCTTTCATCAAGGATGAGACAGTCAAAATTGAAAGGTATTTGAGTGGATTGCCATCATTCATCAGTGAAAAAATATAGTATGATGATCCCAAGACATTGGAGGAGACCATAAGGTGAGCTAAAAGCTTATATGATCAACAAAAATCAAGGCCAACATTCCAAAAATCTTGGGAAGATAAAAAGAAATTCAATATGGATCAAAGGAAGAAGGGGTATAAGCCACCATTCTTTAGAAATATTCCACAGGGACAATAAACTCCTAAGGGACCCAGAACGATGGACATAGGAAGTCAAAGGCCAAGGCAACCACCTATTTAATGTTGGGGTTGTAAAGGGGATAACATGTTCAGAGATTGTCCCCACAAAGGTGAAAGAGGACTATTCATAATGTACAACAAGCTGAAATAGTGGAGGACATGGGCATAAAGATACCCAGGATCTATGCAGCCCTAGACAACAAGCAAGAAGAATATCAATCACATATGATTGAAGTGGAAGGTATGATCAACAACCAAACCATTGCTATTTTAATTGATTCAGGAGCTAGCCGTAGTTATATAGATCCGAAGGTGGTGGAAAGTTTTCATTTTCCAAGAAGCAAGCATGGGAAATCTTGGTTGGTGAAGTTGGCTACAGGGGCCAAAAGAAAAGTTAATGAGATGGTTAATTCATGTCTTATTGACATGAAGGGACTGAACACCTAGGCAGATTTGAACATCTTTCCTTTAGGTTCCTATGACTGTCTAGTTGGGATGGATTGGTTGGACCAACAACATGACATCATAGACTACCATAACAAAGCATTTACTTGCTTGGATGAGGAAGGGAAACTAAGGAAAGTGCAGGGAATTCCCAGGGCGGTAGCCATCAGAGAGATTTCAGCATTGCAGCTGAAGAAATGTTACAGAAAAGGGTGTCAAATATTTGTAGCTCATTTGGCGGAGACACCTAGAGATAAGGTGCCAAATTTGGAAGATTATGTAGTCCTAGAATATTTTGAGGATGTTTTCAAGGAGGTACCAAGACTACCCCCAAGGAGGGACATTGATTTCTCTATAAATCTAATGCCTGGAGCAGCTCTAGTATCAAAGATTCCTTACATAATGAGTACACCAGAGATGAAGGAGTTTCAAGTGAAACTTGAAGAGCTTCTTAAGAAGGGGTATATATGTCCAAGTGTGTCACCTTAGGGTGCCCAGTCTTGTTTGTGAAGAAGAAAGATGGAACATTAAGATTGTGCATTGATTTCAGATAGTTGAATAAAGTGACTGTAAAGAACAAATATCCTCTGCCAAAGATTGATGATCTTTTTGATCAATTGAAGGATGGAAAGATATTTTCAAAGATAAATCTCAGGTCATGATACCATCAGGTGAGGATTAAATAGGAAGATATCAACAAGACCTCTTTCAGGACAAGGTATGGTCATTATGAGTTCACAGTGGTGCCATTTGGGTTGCCAAATGCACCAACTGTTTTCATGTTCTTAATGAATGGTGTTTTCCAAGAATATTTAGACAAGTTTGTCATTGTCGTTTTGGATGACATTCTCATATATTCCAAGTCAGAAGAAGAGCATGAACATCATTTGAGGATGGTTTTTCAAGTATTAAGGGAGCATCAATTGTATGCCAAATTAAGCAAGTGCTCATTTTACCAGAAGCAAATTCACTATCTGGGGCACATCATTTCAAAGGATGGGATAGAAGTGGACCCTGAGAAAATAGAAGACATTAGAGAATGGCCAGTGCCAAAGAATTTGACAGAGGTGAGATCATTCATGGGCCTTGCATGATACTATAGGAGATTTATAGAAGGATTTTCAAAGATTGCACACCCAATCACTTCATTGCAATGAAAAGGTGTGAAGTTTCAGTGGACATTGGATTATGAAAAGAGTTTCCAACACTTGAAACAATTATTAAGAAGTGCTCCAATATTCAGGATAGCATACCCAATTGAAGACTTCATTCTATGCACAGATGCATGTAAAGAGGGACTTGGTGGAGTCCTCAGTCAAAATGGGTTTTTATATGTTATGAATCAAGGAAGTTAAAGGAGCATGAAAGAAACTATGCCACTCATGATTTGGAGTTGGCAGCCATAGTACATGCCTTGAGGAAATGGAGACACTACCTCATGGGGAAAAGGTTTGAGATGAGGACAAAGCACAATGGTCTGAAATATTTGTTTGATCAGCCAACTTTAAATGTTAGGCAAAGCAAATGGTTAGAATTTCTAAGAAAATATGACTTTGATATAAAGCATATCAAGGGGAAAGAGAATAAAGTAGTTGATGCACTTAACAGAAGAGTGCATGAAATGCATGCTACAACCATTATCATGTATCAATCAAATTTGAAACACAGAATTATAGAGACTGCCAAATCAGAATTACAATACAAGGGTTTAGTGGCAAAATTACAACAAGGTAATTTGCAGCAGAAAATTGAAGAATAAAAGATGGATGAGGATGAAATTATCATATATAGGGGCAAAATTTATGTACCAAATTCTTAGGAATTGAAAACTATGATACTGAGGGAAATGCACAATGTGCCTTATGTTGGGAACCCAGGATATCAGAAAACTATTGCAGCTATCAAGAGCCAATATTATTGGCTAGGCATGAAGAAAGAGGTTGTTGATTTTATTGCCAGATGTTTGGAATGCCAAAAAGTAAAGACTGAGCATAGAGACCCAGCTGGTTTGCTACAACCATTACCCATTCCTGAGTGGAAATGGGAAGTTGTAACCATGGATTTCATTACCAAAATGCCCAGAATGAACAAGCAACATGATTCTATCATGGTAGTGGTGGATAAGCTTACTAAAGCTGCCCATTTTATTCCGGTTAAGCTCACTCACAAAGAAACGAACATTGTTAATGTTTATAAGAGGGAAATTTCTAGGTTACATGGCATACCCAAGACAATTGTGTCTGACAGAGATCCAAAACTTACCTCAAAATTTTGGAAGGGATTATTTAATGGATTTGGAACAAATTTGAATTTTAGTACAACTTATCATCCAGAAACAAATGGACAAACAGAGAGGGTGAATCAAGTGATTAAGGATATGTTGAGGATGTATGTGATGGATAAACCATCAAAATGGGAAGACTACCTACACTTGGTAGAGTTCGCATATAACAATGGCCACCAAGCATCTCTAAAGATGCACCCATTTGAGGCACTTTATGGCAGAAAGTGAAACACACCGGTAAGCTGGGATAACCCAGTAGATAGAACAATGGTTGGGCCAGAATTGCTCAGGGAAATGGAAGAGCCGATGTTGAAAATAAAACAAAATTTAAAGGCTTCCCAAGACAGGAAGAAAATCTATGTTGATAAGGGAAAAACTCACAGGGATTTGAAAGTGGGCGACCATGTATTCTTGAAAGTGAAAGCCAACAGAAGTTCCTTGAAGTTGGAAAATTGTTCAAAGTTGGCAGCTTGCTATTGTGGGCCATTTGAAATCCTAGAGAGGATTGGTCTAGTAGCTTATATGATTACATTGCCTACATCTATGTCTGTTCATAATGTATTCCATGTATCCTTACTAAAGAAATATATACATGATGCTAATAATGTTATTGATTGGAATGTGATTTAGGTGGAGCAAGAAGGTTCTTTTCAAGTGCGTTCGATGCACATTCTGGACCAGAAAATCAAAGAGCCCCAGAATCGAGCCATATGGCTTGTAAAGGTCCAATGGACCTGGTACGGTCCTTAGGAGGCTACTTGGGAGCATGAGGATGCAATGTGGGCAGAATACTCACACCTTTTTGAGGATTTTCAAATTTAGTTGTACATGGGTACATGATGCACTAAGGACAATGCATAAATAAGGGGAGGGGATTGTAATATCCCTAAGGCCGAACCCAATTTCAAATGTAAATATAAATGTACATAATCTGGTGAGTTGATTTGATATAATTTTGGTATGCACATTCCATGGTGTAGCGCACGTAGGTACTGTGCAGTAAAATGAGGAAGTGTGCACATTTTGGGATACCATGCGTAGCATCTTAAGTGTGCGCGATGTAGATTCTAGGGAGCCTTGTGTATTTGATATGTTTATAGGCTGGTGAGCCATTATTATAAGCTAGGATAATTATGTTTTGATTAGGCCGGAGAGCCTAGATGTTAAACTCCAATGCACCTAATTTTGTACATATATCATAATTAATATAAAATACATCGTTGCACGTAGACCTATCACGATAAAAGAGATGGGGGACTAAACTCCATTGGTTAGGGAAAGGGAAGGGGCTAAGTTAAGGAATATTATATTAATATTTATTAAATCATAAAGTATGGATAATTATGTTATCTTAAGTTCTATGTTGGGGCCAAGTGGGCCAAAGTAGCTTCGAACATGACAAGTGTCAAGTTGGGGGGACACATACATATTGTTTGACTTAGTTCATTTCAGGAGGATCTCCATCATTTGGGCCATCATATTTTCTTGATTCATCAGTCACTGAGATATACAGTCAATCATCCAGGAGCATTGGCAACCATTGAGCTATCATATGTACCTTCCTGACTTTACCTGAACCCGTATCTAGAGCCTTATGTAGGGTAACTGTTAGCTTGGGAATGATATTGAAGAAGCAGGTTGTCAGGCCCGTGGGATATTGAATAGGTGGGTTGTCAGGCCGGTGAGCAATTGTCTAGGTGAGAGAATTGTTGGGGATTGATTTCCTGAAGGTGTTGAACTACAGTTGTAGGGATCTAAGACTTCCTATCAGGCATGTTGTTGAAGCCCTAGAAGGGAAGTGGGGAAACCGAGGGACTATTGAGAAGAGAAGGGGTGCACTTCCTTGGGTGGTATAGGCATGTGCGGAATGAGGGACTGTAGGATATTAGTTGAGTGAGCACCTAAGATATAATATTTCCTGTTATTCATGAGCCTTTAGCCTAGTTAGGAACCCTTTACCCGAGTGGAGTTTAGTGCTAGCTCGGGGGTGACTCATTGTTGAGAGTGATGAACAGTGTGGTCTAAGGCTGGGAGGCTCGTGGAAGGTCTGCACGCAGTTGGTGATATTCTCACAAAGATAAGTGTCAATTATGTGATTAATTTACATGTTGCATTGTTATTCACATGTTATTTTTATGGGTTTATCCTATGCATGGTAATAACTATCTATATGCTTATGGGTATTGCATGTATATGTTGCATGAATATGTTTACTTCTTTTCAGTGTGAATCCATGCATTTACATAGCTTATTTGTCTGTTCATGTTTTATATATATTAAGGTTCCACAAGAGTTCTGTGTGTGCATATGATTAATTGCATGAAGTTAGAAAATTATATGAGACATAACTTAGCTGGGATGATAAGTATGTTACGGTACATTCCGCACAGAGAACGGATGTGTTCTCTGGTGTAGCGTGGCCCGACATGAATGGTTGGGGACATTACAAATGGGTATTTGATCATGAAAGAGTGTTCAGGAGTAACATGGTCTAGCCTTTTTAAGGATGGGAATGTTACAAAGATGGTTTCAGAGCTAAGTAAAGTGCCTGAGGAGTAGCATGCCCCCGACCTGTGTGAGGTCAGTTCTGTCACATCAAGGACCCTATCAACTGCATGTATATCTTGGAATACACAAACTTTGAATCTAAAGTGGAAATCTTCTTCATATTGGTAACCATAGGTGTAGCAATTAGTCTACATTCCTCCATCCTAAATCTCCTCAAGATATCAACTCTGTTTTTCCACTATCCAAGGAATATCTCTCTCGATACCTGCCATACTTCTAACCCAAAGAAATAATGCATCAATCCAATGTCCTTCATCTCGAAATCACTAGCCAAATCTACTTTCCACCCTGCGATAAGCTCCTCTACACCTGTGATAAATAAATCATCTATGTACAAAAACAAGATGAGTGGATCCTCTACAACAAGTATGAAGTACAATTTAGGATCCACCTCTCTTGGTAAATCCCATACTCTACAAGTATTTGTCAATCTTGGAATACCACACCCTGTATGCTTGTTTGAGTCTGTAGATGGATTTCTTAAGCCTACACACATGAGACTCCCTCCCATGTACCTTGTTGTACTCCAATTTTTCCATATTACCCGCTACATAAATACATTCACCATAACACCTTTTTCCCACATTTCACCATAAATATACATCCAAACATGCTAGAAACCCTCATTAAACGTCATCATTCATCCAGTGTGGTTAATACATCGTTTTTCTATGTTTTAGTGATTAAAATATTATTATATCATGGTTTTACTGATGAATATTTATTAAGTGTGAATCTTGTACCAGCATGATTAACATTCATGTACCATTACTACAGTTCAACATTCTCACACCATCATGACCATTCTGGTACCTGTCATTTTTCAGCATATTCACACGTGTCTAGGAAAAATTGAGAACATGGGTTTTCTCTGCAACAACTTCGGTAGGATCTTAAGGGTGTCAAAACACACCCAAGTCGCATGTGTGGACCTCCAAATCAAGAGAAAGAATTCAGCCAAAAATTAGAAAAATTTCCAGACAGTCAACTTTCGCCTCGATTTTCATGTCGATGGGGTTGAATCTAAAAATTCTAGAACATGGGTTTTGTCCCCAACATAGAAAATTGAGTATAGTGTGAGTAGTTTTTCAAAATCAGGAACGGTCTAGGATATTTTAGTGGATATTCAAAACATATTTTACCAGATTGCACGTTGCACCCAAATTTGTAGAAAGACAAATTTATTTCTTTTCCAATTGGCATAACGACTTGGATAAATTTGTGAAAGTTGTTTTGAGTTTTTTTTTCACCTGTCATGTATAAATAAAAGAGGAAGGTAATGAAAAGGGATATGCATGATATTGTACGAGGAAGTTGAGCATTGTTTTGTAATACAAAGTGTTGATCTTTTATTTAATTAGGAATTGATCATTGTTGAAGTTCTGAGCATCCTTCAGATATGAATTAGTTTCCCAGGTGTTTCCCAGGTTGGGAAGGGCCCCTCCAGCTGGGTAATGTCCTGTTGTTTCCATTTTTATTACTTAGCTGCAAGTGTTTTCAACTTGATTGCATTTTGATTCGTCGATTCCTAATTATGTTCATTTAAATTATGCAGTGTGTTTATGTTATTCAAATAGATCACAAACTCAACTAATACATTATCACAATGTGCTTCTTATGCATTGAATTCCATTTTCATTTCCCTAATTACTCTTATTTGTTCATTATCCAAGCATACATATACTTTATTCCGCGTTAAACAATTATTGGACAATGTTCCCTCTTTATATTCATTACATTCTTCCTTCATTGCCATTGTGTAATCGATTCATTATTTGGAAGTTACAATATTTACTAGACATTCTTTCTAGCCTTTGAATTGGTTCACTAATCATTTCCTTACCTACACACATTGTTCCAAGCCACCCACATTCAAATCACATTATGTTTTCTCTATTTTATGTGTTATGTACAATTGTGGGTGTTCTTCAATTCGATTTCCCATTTTCATACCAAATCACATTTCCAACCCATTGTCTTTGGTTGTCTTTGCATCTATTCTTTATATCCCTCGTATCACCATTCATTTCCCCATTTAATTCGCCCATTCAATTTCCTATTTCATGTTGTCCATTCATTATAAAAACAAATCATTAAACATAACATTAGTGTTTGTGATGCAACCCCCCTTCCCTCCTAGGGGTTGTGCGACCTCCTAGTCAAGGATATTCAAAATACTGAGCTGAATTATCTCTTTAGGGCCCTGTTAGCCCCCAAATTGATTTAACACGTGATCCTTTTATCTCTTCGGGAACAGGTCATATGGAACCTGCAGGCCCTGCTCTTAGCACTCTTTGCAACCTTAATGTTGATGTGCACTAGATCCTTCTTCTAGCCCCTCTCCACATGCGACCTCAGGCTATGAACCGAGGCTTAATATCTTGAGCACTTCGTGACTTCGGGCTTCATCCTTTTTTAATACATCTTACTCCTTTCCTCTTGAACTCCGTATCAATGAAACTACCCAGAACCAGATCTATGGTATGTGCCTCCTCTAACAGCCAACGATGGTGATCTACTTTGGAATTTCAGTCTTTGGTTGTTCAATAGTTGCGAATGTTCCAACACTCCTTTTCCTCGTAGTGACCTTTACCCAGAGTTTCATATCAAGCTCCAAGTGTTCTTCTTGATCGATGGCTGAGGTTCGTCCTTTACTCCACTTCAGACAACTTCTAGTCAACGCTCCACTTTCTTCTTTCCTTTCCTCTAGAGTACACACTTTCCGACTCCATGATCTACTGACGTCTGTCCCTCATAGATCAATGGCCATGATTTTCTTTAGCAGTTCGAGCTTCAGGAAGATTTTCTTCACTTCTCTCATTTTCCTCTAGAATGATCTTGTCCCAGAGTACATGGATCTCTACCATGTGTCCTCTCTAGATCTGAAGGTTATCACTCCTTCTCTCTTCAAAAATTCCATAATATTTCCCCTTTTCTCCATGCAGATCTTCTGGAGCTGTAACTCCCAGACTCTCTTATCTGCTGCCACGTATCCTCCTCACAGTGAATGACTAGGATAACTTTGCGGCTTGAGGACTTCGAAAATTCCCTCTTCTCAACACTTTAAAACCTATGAACCATGATTTTTTGAAGGAACCCATGGCTAAACACTGTGAAACTCTCCCAGATTTGACGAATTGGAATGATCTCGCTTCCTCCTGAATAGATATTTATCGTTGATGTACAAATTATTCAAGGGCTCCTCCCTATTCTTGTCTCTTTTGAGCTTGTTCCTGCTTCAAAATTTCACTCCTTATATTGTTTCTTTGAAACTTAGTCGAATTTGATCCTGTGTATGCCTTTCAACAGGTCTTCCTCCACGATTCAACTTCTTTGTGAGCAACTGTGCACACCTTGCAATAGTTCCTTACACGGCTCGATTATTCCTCCTGACCAATATGACACTAAGTGTGTTTCTTCTTGCAGAAACACCTTGCGAGGTTCCTTTGCACTCTTTACAAATAAATTAAGTTACTCTTCCTGAGCTTCTGAGTCAACAGACTCTGTCAATGCACACCTTGCGGAAAATAAGCGCACCTTGCATACAAAAGCTTAACGTTACCTCTTCCTAGATTTTGAGTCGAAATAGACTTTGTCAACGCACTCCTTGTGAACAATATGTACTCCTTGCAAACAAATCCTTCATGTTATCTCTTTCGATATTCTGAGTTGAAATAGACTCTGTCAACGCACTCCTTGCAGACAATATGCACTCCTTGCATAAGCTCATGAAGATAAACAATTGAAACTTATCTAAACCCTCACATATTCATACATTTTACCATGTAAATGCATTCATAAACACCAGAACAAATAAACACAGAGAATTGTAATCAAACATAAATCCTACCATTCATTCAGATAGACACAATGATAGCAATGCGAGACATTTGGAACAACACTTCCCTGTTATATTCATTCAAATAAAAATGTACATGGGTTCATACACTTTGATAAGCTTCAACAGTCTCAATCAAATTATACAACAATTACAACTATAGAAACAATAACCTTCAACAACCTCATTTAGGAAACCATACAAATATTTATACAAGAAGGGCTCCTCTAGCCTTTCCCTCCAACTACTCTAGATCTATCCTATCAAATTAAAATATTTCAACTACTATGTCTTTATTACAATAAATATTCAAGACAAACATATAAGAGAGAATGCTCCAGATCTGTACTGCAATCTACAACATTAAAAGAAAATGAATTCCCCTTCAATCTCATGGGATGGTTTATATCCTAAGCATTTAAGATGTTATTTAATTGCAATCCATTCAAAAATATTTACAGGATACACCATCTTTTAAAATTCAAAATTATTTCAAAAGGTGCACTAGGGAATGGAGTTATATTCCACGCATGATTTGATGACGATGCTCCTGCATCATACTCCTCTTGAAAAACAATTCATGGACTCATGTACATGAGCCCCTGCATTGAATTTCCATGCTTCTGAATATTTGCTTCACTTACCCAACTGACATCTTCTATTGGGTTTCCTTTCCACTCCTGGTCTTCTTACCAATTATTTGATCTATGATCTCCTCTATCTGTGGCTTTTCTTCTATAGGCATTTGCTTCTCCCACTGAATCTCTTTTTGATATTCTAATCCTTTTATGTCATATTCCCTGTAAGGATAGATTTCTAAAATGTTGAATATGGGTGATATACCCACATCATCTGGAATCTCTATCTCATAAGCATTGGCTCCATATTTTCTTAGGATCTTGCATGGTCCTATATTCTTCAGCTTCAGTTTGTTACATGTTCCCCTTGGGAACCTTTCCTTCCTGAGATGTGATAGAACTTTATCTCCCAATTCAAATCGAAGTTCTCTTATATATCGATCAACTTTGCATTTATACTCTCTGCTACTATTTTGCAACTGCTCTTTGATCTGATTATAAAGCTTCTACATTTCTGCAACGAAGTCTTCTTCTCCAATGCTTTTGAATTCATTCTTCTCCAGATCTCTCAACTCTGATACTCCTCTTGGATTCATATCATATACTATCTTGAATGGGCTCTTTCATGTACTTCTGTTTAGTGAGCCATTGTACGCAAACTCTGCTTGTGACAGAATTTGATCCAACCGACTATAATGTTCAGTGACCAAACTCAACAAATCTCCTAAAATCTGATTTACCACCTAAATTTCTCCATCCGTTTGAGGGTGATATGATGAACTAAAAGATAGTTTTGTCCCCAGCTTCTTCCATAATGTCCTCCAGAAATTTCCAACAAATTTTGTGTCTCTGTCTGACATAATACTCTTAGGAAACCCATGAAGTCTCACAACTTCCTTGAAAAAAAAAATTGCAATATGTGTTGCAACATTGTTATAGAGAAATCCCCCTATAGACAAGTGGATTATCTCTTGGATACTATACCCCTATGACCAAGAAAGAAAATGCTATTGTGGAAACTGACATTCCTTTTAGATCTAATTAAGCTAATGTATGAAGAGGAAGAAGAAAATTGTACCTTTTTAATGGCATTTGTCCTTGCATAGTCTAGGTTGAGCTTCAATCCTAAAGCTCCTCAATAAGTCATGTAGAACAAACAAAGATACAACAAAATTCCTATTCTATTGAGATTAGCTCAAAAATAGATCTACCTACTAGAGACAAGTTCATGAAATGTACACAAAATTTAAAGGAAATAGGGAAAGCATAGATTTATATTGATGAGAACAAAGTGGTTCTTACAACCATGGATGTAGTGCAACAGCTTCACCAAGATCCCTTTGTCCAGACCCTTGCTCAAATAATCCACACAGAATGTTGATGCTTCAATGATATCTCCCTTATGAGATAATAAGTTTGATACTTCACAACGTATCCCCCTTCACCATGAAGAGGCCTCCTTATATAGGCTTGGAGAGGCCTAGCCACTTAATATATCCTTGGGATAAGTTGAGGATTCTTCTCCTTTAGTTGTGGATCTTCCCTAAGGTTGAGCTTTAATCTCATATCTAAATCAAACCAACTATAGATATGAAGGGATTCTTCCCTGATTTCTCTCAACAATCCAAAGATTCACTGAAAAAAGACCAGTGCTCCCTCAGAATGGGGCACAAAGTGTTGGAATGCTCCCCTAAAGGAGGTTAGGTAGAATTAGCACTCCCTGACAATGTATAGGGGAGCACTGCCTTCCAAAATTGATTTTTTAGTGGTTTTCTCAGTGGCAAAAGACTTGCACTCTTTGTCAAATGAATTCTCCTCCTCATAACCAGTCTTTTGAGGTGTCTTGTAAGTGTTCTTGATAATGTCGTCCGAGACACAACATGGATAGAACAACAGTATGATATTTTTGACACTTGTAGGTAAAATATGACACTTGTGACATTGGTAATGATGACATTAGGCCATCATCCTAATGAGTAATTTTGATGTGTAACGGATTTCCCCCCAAAGTACGAAGTTAGAAGATGAGAACTGATGACTGAAGTACTTTGTAGAATTTTTCAAGCAAGGGTATAGACTCAAAGAACCTGATAGAAGCTGCACACAACCATCAAACAAATGTTATGACACATTTAAAACCCAAGGCAAGCATACCTATGCTTGAGTGATAAAGACTTTCAAGGTATGGCCACAATAAAATACACTGTAGATCCATAATTATACTAATAAAAAGGTATAGCCACTGAAGATGCAATGTGGATCTATACTCCTATGACCTGAACTGATCATAGACATGAAGAATTCACAATGGATCTATGAGATGACAAGACATAGCCATGACCAATACAAAGTGGATATATGTAACAATATATGTGTCAATGTTCAAAAGAAACTTCATCGCAACCTGGGCAAAGTACATATAAAAGTGATGACTCAACCCAGGGTCGTCTTACCGATCCCGATGTAGTATGAATCTAACCATGTGAATAGATGTCCTGATGTCGAACATGGCATAAACCACTTGATTACTGGTCAATGAGGTAAACCATTAACAAGTGCGAGGGAAATCACCATTGATGTCAATGATTCCCAATGTACTCTAGTACATTCCAATGAATGTGAATGAATGAGCTGAAGTCAAACATCCATGGAATCATCTGGTTAGAGGTCAATGATGTAAACCCATTGTTAGACATGACGAGGCCTACCATTGAGGCATGCAGGTCCCAAGGTACTAACTGGCTTCTACATCTAGCTCCTGGATAATGTGTTGAAGTCGACAGGAATAGACCAGTCGAGGGGGGGCCTTGGTGTATCCCCCATCAATGACACAAAAATGAGACATAGATGTAATTGGTGGATCAAAAGAACATGTACTGACATGGGTATTGGAACATGAATTTGTGATGGCTGAATCTTGAGGCAGACACTTCCCTTGAACATCGAGGCATGGCAATAGAAAAATCAATAAGGACCAAAACTTGATGATGTAGTGGATACTGTGACTTTCGTTGGGTGACCCAAAGGAGTAAGGAAAATCAAAGGATTGGTTCTGTTCATAGGTTCAGTGGATTGAAATGCATGCAAAGATAAAATTATGTGTTTAAGGGAAACTATAAGGATTACTGGAAATGTTCCCAAAAACTCCTTGGCTTGCTTCCTTCAATTTTTTCCCCCATCCAGATAGATGAGTACCTCTTTTTTATTTAATGAGCTCGAGGAGGATAACACATGCTCGATATAACTCACCTTCGGTAAGTCCCTCTTCCTTTGTTTAATGAACTGGAAGAAGTAAGGGTTCGGTCCTGTATGGGCCCTTCAATGTATGATCATTTAACAAGTCCAGAGAAGGTAAACTCAGTTGTTTTTCATATTTAGAGAGTCTGAAAATGAATTAAAGACGACACCAGGGTTGTCCTTTTTCATAATTTTAGTCTCATGAGGCCAAGAAAGAGATAAATTATCACTCGAAAGACACCCTTTCAAACCTTTTAATGAGTAGGAAAGGAAGCAAGATCACTTGACAATCTTTTCACATTTAGAGAGTCTGAAAAGAGCTTAAAGACGACTCCAAGGGGTTCCTTTTTCATGTATCCATGCGGGTTTGAAAAAGAGATAAAAGTTTACCCGACGCGTTCTTATGTGTTTGATATTCAGAACGAACTAAGACTATGCTCGTGAAAGTGACAAGATGGAGAAATGAACAAAACTGCTTCGAAACTTGCCAATAATGTCAAAACTGCATTCCAGGGGATTACTAAGGTCTCCAAAATATTTTCAAAAGCCCAAAAATAACTATATCTTATCCAAAAATGAAATGTATAATAGTAAAATGGGGTAACCATATCATTTACCATTTCATTTGTGCAAAGATTTTTAGCAGTGGAGAATTTGTGCTTTGGAGGTGAATATTGCATTTTTCAGTGCAGGAGCTATGGTCAACCATTTTCCTCACCGCTTAGACCGGGTTAGTGATTTTATTCCTTTCTTTCATTTGTATGGTTCAAATTTTACTTTGAGGCAATAATTAGATACTAAAATTGGTGCCCTGGGTTGGCCCAAGCACCCAAAAAATCTCAGTGCCCCTCTAAGATAAGTGGGGGAGTGTTGTATGATTTTAAAAATGCTCCTGTATGCTAATGAAGTGTGCACCAATGCTCTAGTGTAGTGGTCTATAGGGAATTGCCCAAAGACACAAGAAAAAATGCTCAAAAACGACTAGTGCTTTCTCAACGTAAATGGGGTGTTTTGGAGTTTTAGAGCACCCTTATGGCCCTTGTGAGGGAATGTTGGCGCCCTGATGTTCATGTAAATGAGGCATCGGCCTCTTGGAAGAGAAAAACATTGTTTTTTGAAGATTTTAAATTGCCGAAAAAATGTGATTAATGAATTTTGATTGTTGATGATTCTAGGTAACTTCAGCAATAACCATGATCAAGTGGAAAGAAAGATAGAATGAGCTTGATGATGTGGCTTCTTTGCAAATTCCCCGAGCACGGGCTTCACTAAGGAATTTCAGTCTCCTCAAGTTCTTCAAAATGAAAAAAATGAAGAAAGAGATTCTTCTTCTTGCGCATATGGTGGGTTTATGGAACATCATAGAACAAGGGTTCCAAATTGGAATGCAACTTCTCATCATCGAGTTGGAATATGTATACTTCCTGACTGACCTCTTGAAAATAAGGGCTCCCGTAGTTTTACCTAGACAGAGGGCACTTCTTACACCTGTGGATGAGTATCTGGAAAACCATTATGTCCCAGGAGCGAGACTAGTGGGAGGCAGAATCAAAATCAAAGATATCATTGACCTACCTCTTCGTTCCATTTTGTTTTCCATTACGAGTATAGAGAGAAGTACCAACACACACCTAGTTTCAATATCACAGGTGGCCTATGGTTTACAGTGTCTAGAGCCAACACTGTTTAACTGGAGTGGAGGGTTCCTTCAGAATGTGAAGGAGCAGATTACGAGATGTAGAGCAGGGAAACAAAAGCAGTTCAAGTATGGTTCATTCTTGGTTTTGTTCTCCTTAGAATGCATTCCTTTGATGCAACCTCAAATTGCATTAGCAGTACGGCCAATGGGAGAACCATGTATGGAGCGATGGACTAACCTGTCTCTGAGACTAGGCTCAGATTCATAGTTCAAATTCACCAGTGATTTCTTCACTTGGATGGGATGCTAATTGATCATGATAGAATATTTTCCATACGTTG
This sequence comes from Picea sitchensis, assembly GCA_010110895.2. NCBI lineage: Eukaryota > Viridiplantae > Streptophyta > Pinopsida > Pinales > Pinaceae > Picea > Picea sitchensis. The sequence continues at coordinate 106,049 of SNQJ01S0025406.1, forward strand.
GAGTGGATTTTTGAGGAAGCATGGACTTGGTCCTTCCATATGGGGTGGACTCAGATGCATTAGGTAAGAAACCAAAAGATCTTTTCAAGTGTGTTTTTTGATTTTAAACTTATATTATTTTTTTGGGTACATAGAAGAGTTTCTAACAGATGTATCGTTTCATAACACAGAAAAGGGAGCAACACGTCTGGCAGAGGTACCGACATTGGGGCACCGCGAGGATGCTCATGTAGTAGTAGCAGTAGGGGGTCTACAAGAGGTGGAGACAAACATTTGTGGTCTTATGATGGGTATTCCTCCCCTTGAGAGGGAGAACATACCCTTGCACTTGCAGAGACACACAGTGGGGGTTCTTGAAAGTATTAACTCTTTACTGAGACGAGTATCCCATGCGGTGATGTGCTACTCAGAGCACAATGTGATGTGGGAGGACTAGGACCTCACTGGTGATATTTTTTCGTATAGTATTTATGACGATGTTATGGGCACGAAGACCCAACATTTTTCCCTTCTATGTACCTTTTTTTGATGTAATCAAACATTTTCAGTCACACTGTATACATATACATTTCCAAGTTTTTCAGTGCCAAATGATTTGAAAATAATGTTGTCTTTTATGTGATGTGTTTTAATTTGCATGATGTTATGTGATGTGATTTATTTCCTTTATGAAAACTTATCTATGTGCGATATACCTATCCATGATGTAATTAGCTAACGAATCTGAAATGGTATTGAGTTCTCTTGGTATGTGTCTGTATTCAATAAAATCAAACATTTGTTCAAGATGAAAAACTCGTAAGTGGAGACGTAGTAGGATAGGATTGAGAATAGTGTATATTCGATTAAGTTGATAGAACACGAGTTGGGATTCTAGGTTGACAATCATGCGAGAAACACCTAGGGAGGAGGCTTAGGTTAAAAGTACGATGACAACATGATATTTTTCCATGTTGTTAGTTGTCGATCCTAAGAAAATACCTCTGAAACTCACCAACTTGCCAGAGTGGTAAATGACCCAAGTTGTAGAAGCAATGTTCTGGGTATGTTGACTAGCACCATCCACAAACCCAACAAAAAAGTGAAAGGAAGATGTCATCTGCGCATGAAAACACAAGACACAGTATAAGTGGCTAAGGCAAAAAATTGATCATGCAAAAGAAAAGACACACCAAACTAAAAATACAATAGTGTACAAAGCATGTATGCTACATGTTCTATGCATAGTACTTCTTAAGGTAAAGCCCATTCCGAGGATCACCTTAAATCAGGACTAGATATCCTTCTACAAAAGTGAGAGGATGGACAGATTTGTCATATTGATTCTTGATTCGCTTTTGATATGTCTCATTAACGAGAGCAGAATCATGATTGTTTCATCCAGCCTAGTCAAATGTAAAAAATGTTCTTCTTCAGCAGAAGTGTGGGGCAGGAGTTCTACTTTGAGTTTCAGTGAGGGAATTTCACACTTGATTGGTAAAACAACTTCTAAGCCATATACTAGATGGAAAGGAGTGAATCTAGTAGTAGTTTTCACTGAATTACAGTAGGCCTAGAGAGCGGAGAAAAGTTGTAGATGTCAGGATGTCTTGTTTTCCCCTACCATTCATTGGATCATAGTTTTGAGGAATTTGTTGATAGCTTCAACTTGTCCATTCACTTGAGGATAGTACGGGGATGAGTTCTCATGGTGAAAACCCAACTTGGCATGCAACTCACTCATCATCTAGTTTTTAAAGTGTGAACCATGATCAGTGACAATGGCGTGTGGGACACCAAAACGAGTGATGATGTGGTTAAAAAAGAAAAGAGTTGTAGTACGACCATCATTCAGAAAGGTAGGCATAGCCTCAACCCATTTTGTAAAGTAATTGACGACGACGATTATATAACCGTGCCCCTAGCTGAGCTAGGCTTACACTGCATAAAATCAATGCCCCATTTAGTAAAGGGGTTGATGGAAATAACAGGATGCAGTGGAGCAGGGTGGGTGTGTGCCTTGTTTTGAAAAACCTGGCAAGGTGGGCACTTTTTGATGGCCTCCATACAATATTTGAACATGGAGGGCCAAAAGTAACCAACACGTAAAATTTTCTAGGCTATAACCATCCCAGAAAGGTGACCACCATAGGCTCCAAGGTGACAGTCATTGAGGATGTGTTCAACCTTGTCATGAGTCAAAAATCGTCATAGGATAGTATCGATACCACAATGATACAAAGTATCACCGATGATAAGGTAGCGATGAGAATGATGGAGAATATGACGGTGTTCTTCACGAGATATATCAGGCTGAAAACATTGGGTCTGGAGATAAAGAAGGATATCTCCATACCAAGGGTCGGACGTGTTTATGAGGAACATAGTATCATCAGGGAGAGAGTCTCTGGGTTTAGTATCTTCATCAGCATGGGGTAAGTCGCAGATAAGCTTCACAAACACCAAATAGTTTTTAGCTTTGGACTTAACAAACTCAAGATCGAACTCTTGAAGGATGATGATCCATTTAGAATATTTTCCCTCAAGAAATTGACGTGTCAGAATGTGATACATGGGGTTTGAGTATGCGATAACTGTGGTGGTGCATATAAAAATGTAGTGATAGAATCTCTGGACAACGATGGCATCTACCAGAGCCGAAGTTTCAACATGTGAATATCGAAGCTCGGGACCAGATAGAATTTTGCTCAAATAATATATCATGTGTTCCTCATCGATAGGGTCCTCTTGAACTAACACCATAGTGATAGTGGAAGTCGAGGCTTCTAAGTAAAGGAGATAATCCCGTGTATAGTTTGAAGGATGCAACAGAGGTGCATTGGTCAATGCATGCTTAAGAGCAACAAAATATCATTGAGCAGTGTCATCCCAGATGAAAATGGTTTCTTTCTACAAAAATCGCATAAATCCTTTAGTAATCTCAGCGTAGTTACAAATGAAACGTCGAAGAAAGTTTTCTTTCCCTTGCAAAATTTGTAGTTGTGTTAGATTATAAGGTGGAGGTAAAGCAAGGATAGATTTAATTTTTAAGGGATCCACCTGAATCCCGTCCTTGGAAATAGAAAAGATGAGAAGTCGACCTAATTCGACAACAAAAGTACACTTATGTAGGTTCAAACGAATGCGGTAGAACCGACATCGAAGAAAAATAGCCCGTAGATGACCAAAATGGTCTGATCGACTGGATGAATGGGTAGGTGAATTGTTGAGGTAAGGTTCCGCAATATGTTTGATATCATGGAAAGCGTATGACATGGCCCACTGGAATGTGGCACCATCATTTTTTAGGCCAAATGGTAGTTCCCGATAGGTGAAAGTTCCCCACGAGTAGATGAAGGTTGTCTTATGTTGATGAGCAGGTAAAATATCAATCTGGTTATACCCTGAGAAACCATCCATAAAAGAGAAAATTACGCTACCAACGTAATTATCAATAATCTGGTCGATGAAGGGTGTAGGGTAGTTGTCTTTCGAACAAGCCATATTGAGGTCCCTATAATCAATGCAGACATGAATGGTCCCTTGCTTCTTAGTAACTGGAACAATGTTCAAAACTCATTTCGTCAGAGGGATAGGATAAATGAAGCCAGATTTCAATATTTTCTCAACTTCTGCCTTAATAGTCATGTTCTTCTTAGGATGGACTGGGCAGAGTTTCCGTCAAATAGGTTTGAAACCTGGGTAGGTTTCAATATCATGCACAATGATCAATGGATCAATCCCTGTCATCTCTTCGTAGCTCCAAGCAAAGACATTGTAGAATTATTTAAATAAAGCGGTATAATAAACCACTTCCTCAAAAACAATTAACACCGAGATTATTATTTTCCATGACACCTTCTTTGATTGAAATGTCAATAATGACCATAGAGGTGATGTTTCCTAAATTCCCCTCAAAAAGAGTATCTTGTGTAAGGATGGGAGATTGTGGAAAATCGACAACATCAGGAGGGAAGATAGAGTGTATGTCTTTTTGAATTTCTTCAAGAGGTGGAAGAAAAGAGGATCGAATGTGGCTATCATCCCAAGGTACATCATCAATGCTAAGCATTTCCATTATAGATTCATCGAAAGAATTTTTTTTGGAAATGTAGTTGAATGCAGACGTCAAGGAATTTAACCACAATGGCATCGAGTAAGTGTCGAGTGCTAAGAGATGTTGTTCATCCGAGGAGGGAGAGGCAGATTGGGTGGCAACGTATGAGGTTTTGTCTAGACTAAGTGGCATGGTGTCACCTAGTGCATCGAATTCCAATGGACTAGGTACAATTTAAGGGTCAAATGATTCCAGGGATTGGTAAACCGTAGACGAAATCATATTGATTGTGGCAACATGATGTGTGGTGGGTGGAAGTGGTGTAGGGAAGGTACCTATAAGGATCAAGTATTTCAACAAGCCAACACCAACTCTTTCATACGTGATCTTTTGATCTCCCAATAATGGAATATTGTTGGTCGTGGGAGTGCGAGCGTCAGGTGTACAAAAATCTAATTAATCGACAGTGAAATTTTTTCCCTGATGAGGAAATTGAACACACCGAAACATCGATGAAGGAATGACAGTCATAGCATAAAACCAAATTCTTCCAAGTAATAAGTTGTAATCGAGGGGAGCATCGACCACCTCGATGTCAACGGTGACGGTTTTTCTGCCCAATTGGACGGACAAGGACTGCAAGAGTCCATGGAGATGAAAACCTCACCCATCGAATGCGCATAACATTGTTGGGGATTTGTTAAGTGCGGGTGATTTTAAACCTTTCCAACATGCTAAATACATGACATAAATTGAGGCTCCCTCATCCAAGATGGTTTGGTGAATTTGTTGATTGTGAACAACAACATCAATTTGGAAATAAAGTTGGTGGGAGAGTCAATATATATAATTGTCTAGGTTAAACATGATATTGTTGGATGACTCAGGATCAACAATGCCAATAGCAGCCAAGAGCATTTTACGTTGACTGGGACAGTGTTGTAGAACTTATAACACAGACATAGCACATGGTGCTTGAGCCAAATCTTCAACAATGTTGTAGTTTTGGGTGGCACACGAACTAGGATTAAAGGTAGATTTACGTATAGTGCTCTTATGAGGGTGTAAGATATATTCGAATGCATTTTTTTCAATCTGAAGTGGTCCAAATGGAGGGAAAACTGAAGGAGGACTAACAGAGGATGGTGATGGATCCGGTAAAGTACCGTTAGTGATTTTTCCTTTGTCGGGTTTAACTGGTTTGTCGTATGTCATAGAGCGGTTGGTTAAATCAATCTCGTTAAACATGTAAATGTGGGCACTTTTCGAGGCTTCATCATGGGAAGGATGTCTAGAACTTCCCCCTGGAGAGGGGGTTTGAGCAACCATAGATTGTTGCTGTGGAAAAGGTTGAGTAAGCACAATGGTTTGGGAATTTTCCTTGAAAATTTTGGCCACTTCAATGTGATGTGGACAGTCTCGAGTGTAGTGATCGTCACCACAAATAATACACATGAATTTTGGTTTCCACTGTGGTTTCTTTTCTTTAGCAGGAGGTGGGTTTTGAGCTTTCGGTTGTTCATTGTTATTATTATTTTTGTTTTTTTTCTTTGTCTTCTTATTACCTCCAGTTTTTTGTGAAGGGGAAGATTGAACTTCATCCTCCTCAGAGTTTTGAGTTTGGGGGGAGGTAGAGGAAGGTGTAGTCAAACTAGGAGTGGATGCCGGAGAAGATCGATTATCCATTCTAGTTGACTGGGAAACAGATTGTGTTTTGACAGAGCCGATAACGCCATCCACATGTGATGTGGATGACATTTTACATGGATTGATATTTTCACAGGTAGAATTTGCGATTAACTCATACAAAGTACCAGATTGGGAATAAACCAAATATAAGTATTGAGCCAAAGCAATGGCCTCTTCCTCGGTGACTACACCACCCATGGATAAATCACGATAAATCAGGGGTAACAGTGATTTAGGAACCATTCTGCCAATAATTGGTCAGGGATGACTGCTTTGATCAACCTTTGTCGTCGTATCCACTCATGAATATGATCGGAGATATGCACGAAGTTTTTTTGACAAAGGGAGGTCAAGAGTTTGGTACCCTTCTCATTTCGAATGGGTAGTTGAAAGTGCAAAAGAAAGGACATGGCAAGGGAGTTAAAATCTTGGAAAGAACCATGTGGAAGTTCGATATACCACTTGGCTACTAAGCTCGTAAGTGTTCACTAAAAAAGAGGTAAACGGATAGAGTCGTCCATTAAGGAGTTCGATGAACACCATAAACGGAAAGTCATCACATGGTTATTTCGGTCTTCTCCAGGTTTACCATCAAAATTTGGAATATCAGAAGGTAGTTTAGCTGGAATCACTAGCCAGAAAGGATAATGACTATTAGGTGATTTATATGTACTAAAAAAGACACTAAACTACCCTCAATTAAATTTTTAACCCAGAGTAAGTAAACTTAGAGTTGTAGCAAAATACATGCCAAAGGTAAAAGGCTAGTAGGAGTATAATATAATTAATGAAAGCATCTATCTAAGACTAATCTATTCAAGCAAACATATCTAATGAGCAAACCCTACAAAGCAACTTGAAACTAGGTAACCTAAGTACTTTTGAGCCAAAGACTAATGGATAGTTCCTAAGAAAGCAAGTAAAAAACCTATTCAAAGAAAACTAGGTCATGAAAATAAGCAAAGGTAAACTACTAAGCATACTAAGCAAATCATGAAAGCAAACTACTTTTAAATTGCCAACCTACATTCAATGAGAAACTACCCTATGAAAGAAATTAAATAAGCAAGTAAGCAAAACCACCTATCTAACCTATTAAAGAAAATAGACAAGTAAGCAAAGACACCTAACTAACCTACTAAAGCAAAAGGCAAGTAATCAAAGACAACTATATATCCTACTAAAGAAAAGGGACAAGTAAGAAAAGACTTCTCATTGAACAACTAGCTAACCCAAGAGGCAAGTGGACTAAATGCTTGATGCAAAACTATTTCTAATGCATGAGATGAAATCCATTTTATTGAAAGCAACGAGGACTACCAACTAAATGCCTAATTTACAATAAACAAAACTGCTCTTAAATCTATGGAAGCAAAAGGCTAACTACCCTATAACAACAATAAAACTATATTCTAACCTATGAAAGTAAGAAACTATCTTTTCTAATCTACAAAAGCAAGAAACTATCTTTAATATATGAAACACTCAAATGTAATGTTGGTGGTTGTGTGAATTCCTTCGGTGGTGATGGATGATATCTCTATGACACTTGACAACAAAGGACAGTTCTAATGGTATAAGCTCAATACTAATTTCAATGGCAAAATGAAAGGTGTGAAGTAAACAGTCCAATGAAAACTTAGCCATGATAAAAGTAATGTTAAATACCCTGCATATTCATGTAT